>LOND01003395.1:23825-44643 GCA_014220965.1 Paragonimus kellicotti | reverse complement strand
AAGCTGGTGGAACTTCTTAAAGCGTCTGGCCCAGACTAACTTCGTCCTGCCCTTTTAGTGGATGGAGGCTCTGCTGTCCTCAAAAAGCTGGCAGTTTTGTTCTGGAAACCTTTGTTCAACGAAGCCATTCAAATGACTGGGATTTGACCAACAGCGTCTCTATTTCCAAAGAAGGGTTCAAGCGCCTCACGTGTAAATCACAGAGGGATTAGTCTGATTCCTACTTCGTTCGGACCCGTCAATGCGAACTTGCAACAGTCACTTTAACAAGACGAGTAAACAAACATCACATAGTACATGGCAGAAGGGGTTGAAGTTTCAATTTCACAGCAGCAAGGTCAAGTGCGTCAGCATTCTGAAGTGGTACGAACATTTACGGTCAGCAGTTGTACACTTTGACTACCTGACACGGTGAAACGACTCGAAATTTCGGGTTCCCATAGAAACGGCAATATCGACCGAGCATGTGCAAACATTTCCAGCCATACACCCCAGCACATATCATTGCCGAGTTACAACGAATGTGCTGGGAACATAAAATAACGAGACTTGAGAAATGTATTAGATACCTAGCTCTCGAGTTGTCACACAGTACTATTTAGGTCAGACGTACACAGTTTTCTTTTTTTTGCGTGATTTCTGGCAGACCTGTGAAACATGTCACATAACGAAACCAATTTCAGCACCATATATTTAGGCACATACAACAAAAAGGTCAATAATATTAGCGTCCTGCAGAGTGCAACCCAAAAAGTCTGCTTAGACAACGTCAATATATAGGGAGGTCAATCAAAAAAATGAAGTTGTGCATGATTTTCATAGTTTATTACGTTAGATAGTCTGCATTCACTAGCTTACTTACTTACTATGCATTTTCAAACAAAGTGCATATCCCTCACGGTATGCCTTGTAATCGGGTTTGAATAGACATTTGAGCAGCCGTCAAAACGGATACATTCTTTGAAGGTATTTCGGGCAGACTGTTCCGCGAAATCCACCGTATGAATACCATTGTGTACAAAGAAACTGGCTGTCAGTAATGAATTCATATCCACCATAAATGAGGGGAAATCAATCACGGGCAGTAGTCCAAAATTCACTGATACCTTTCTTCGCTTCAATCAGCGGAAGACAACGCAACAACTCTGTTAGGTACGATGCGCAGAATCTTTTTACTGTATCCTCATCCGACTGGGCCTACTAGCAGTAGTTCACGATGAATGGACTAATCGGGATCATGTGAGGTAGATACTGTCGTCTATTGGAATGGAGAGGTATGGCAACTCTAGCTCAGGTTATTGTACCTGCCTAGCAAATTCCAAAATGCCCTCCCACCACAAATGGTTGAGGATGCAGGCTTTCCTGCTGCAATGGTAGATAATCGGAAAATATCTTAGATATAATGAAAAGCCGGCAGCAGTTCTTACAATAAACGGTATTCGTTTATCATGTTCGCGTAGAATAAGACTGTTACACGCTTCTGGTTTAATCAACTCCTAGCGCGAGTTTCCACACTATCAGTCGGAGTGTGGCTCAGAACTGAGGAAAAAATTTGGTAGCATTTGTATTATAAATTTCATCATAATAGCACCAGAGGTAACAAGTTTCTGACAGCTACATCGGTCCATTCGCTCTTCCACTCACCGCACGAAACGATTTGACGCCGAGTTAGATGGAAAAAAGATCACGACCCGTTTGCTTTCTTTACCCGAACAAACCCATTTATCGGGTCAATTTAGGACCTCTGCTCGGCAAACCACAACTCTAAAGTTTTATCCACTGTAACTGACCGTATTTCTTTTCTGGTAGTCGATTTGCATTCCCTCATTCAATTGGCAAAGCATCCTTCTGCGTCACAATCGTTGCCAAGATACTCGTTACAAAACCATAGCGAGTGGCCCTAACAGGCAAATCAAATGTCCACCTTGATTCGTATTTATGCGGTTTCACTTAAAATATTCAAGGTGTAATGGAAATATGTGGAAACGCGTGTGGTACCATTCACGCATTTCACTCTTGCAACTGGCTCACTCAACTTGTCCATGCCCACATACATCAATAAAGCAAGCCGCCAACGAGTCTCGTTATCAACTGTCGTTATGACTCCATGAATTATATTCGTCTTAAACTCACGGTACGAATGTTTTTCGTGATGACCTTCTCAACTCGTGCGGCATCCATCCGAAGAAGCATATTAACATCAAACCACCGATAACCTAACCAAGTGCGGCTAAAAGACGCTCATGTTCTGAACAATGATTGCAGTCGACATAACTCCGGTTCCGTTTGATTCAGTCAACCACAGCTCTGTGCAAACATTGGAAACATCTTCCTTCGGTCACACCAAGACGAACGGAACAGGTACATGGTGGCTTGATTGTGGTTCACTTCAAACAGTTGTTTAGAGTGCAGGGAAATTTGCGTGGGAAAAACCGAGCCAATAAGAGCGAAACTCCAGTATAGTGCTTTTTTTCGGAAGGGGCTCACTGGTATGTCTACACGAATGTGACAACTGCAAGTGATGTTCAGTTTATGTAGAACCAAAATCATCCACTACTCACCAGTAATCAAAATACCGCTCAACAAGTTAATGATTTCTGTGATTTCAACTTGGAGAGAAGTTTTAATTTCGGGTCATCGAATGGAGTTAACAGGACAGTTACTCGCCTCCCGAGACGATCGGGCAACCTGATCATTACTCACAAGCGAAAGTGGTTGAGCGTTCACATATGACAATTCGGTCGTGCCTAATGTGAGGTCAATGGCGCAGTGGTAAACACGGTTGCCTCATGAAAGCGTGGCCGGAGTTCCAGTCCGGTCGTGGCAAGGATATGCACTACTGACGAGCTCTAATGAGAGCGAAACTCGAGTCTAGTGCTTCTTTTCGAAAGGGGCCGACTGGAAAGTCTATGGAGAATGCGACAGCTGCGATCAATTGTGGGTGATGTTCAATTTATACAAACTAAAATCTTTATCACCTATCAATGATTTGTTAGTTAAAATGAGGCTTTTGTTGCTTGACCGCTCGTCATAATGGACAAATTCACAAACCACTAATCACGTGATCACACGGTTTCAATTTACTTTTCTTGATCGGCCGGAAGACAACCTGTATACAGAATGAATCCTCCTCATCTCGTAAAGTTGGAAATCCCACGTCACCATTGAATCGTTCATTCGAAAGTTTCCACAAATGTACTATTCAAGTCAACTTCCCGAGGTGAAATCATAATGCGGCAATTCGCCTTCTACCATTCAGTCAATCGCAAGATATCTTAAGGTCTGCTAGACGGTGTGCCGAGATGGGTGGAAATGAGTTAGGCGATCCCATAAAGGTAATGCTGGGGATCAACTAGAAAATGATGGCGATCGTGTTAATTCAAGTTTCTACGGAACGATAACGCAATTCCTTCGGAGGTGCAAACTGGATTATGCAAATCACCACGACCATTTGTTGATCAACGGGGTAGTTAAACTAAACACGTTAAGTTTAATGCAGCATTACCTCTAGCAGTATAAGAACCAAATGTTGATGTTAACGTCAAACATCCAATGGCTGTCTTCAGCCGAAATCCAGTTGTACAGAAGGTATACAGCACAAGAAGCGACGGGTTGCAATTTTTGTAAAACAGGTCCAAATCCTCTGAAATCTGTCACCAAGCTAACGCATTTAACAGCACTAAGAAAAAATGTCGATGTGACGTTCCAGTCGCAAAAGTGCAATACCACGAAAGCACCCGCTTCCAGAGGTTTGTGATCGCATGTGGAATTCAAGCTCTAACACGAACTCCAGCACACTCACATGCAGCTCCTGCATAAGGTCATCTGCTAATTTAACAGTTTTACAGATGTAAGTTGTTAGAAGCAGGCACGATAGTAAATCATTGCTGAATATCAATCTAGTGTCACCAACGATGGTGTTGAAGTTACGGGGTGACGTGTTTATGTAAGTCGTCGGATCCGATTGGCAAGACGGACGATGGCGGCCAAATTCATGATCCACCCAAACAATAATGGTCTTATAAAATATGTGGAGTGGGAAGAATGCAGAAAGTTTTAATTAACAATGGGGTTTGACGCTGAATACCGGCACCGAACTGAGTCAAGCTTGCTTTGACACACAGTACCGGTAGATCACGAAGGCATCAAAAGCGGTAGACCGAAACTCTCAGCTAAGGTCATGTGCAACTAAAACTATTCATTCCATAACAGCGGCACCCTTGGTTTCAGGTTGGCAGCAATCAAATAAGAAAACTCAACAGCATGGCACAGCAAACACTGACAAAAGGATTGAACTTCCAAGCTAATAGATCGACTTCACGCCACCAATTGAGACACTCCTACAATCGATCGTAACGATGAAACATACAACGAGCAGTTTTTGGATAAATGTATATTACTACAACAGATACAGGTATCAAGAAAAGATACAAAAATATATTGGAAACGCGAACTCTGGTAAACTGCTGCTCGTCATCTTCGAATTATAGGATCTGAAAAAGAGAAATTTAAAGAAAACTTAATCGCACACAACTTGTACACACTTTAAAAACTGAACAGGTCTCAGCAAGATATTGGAACTATCCCGGTAAAACAGAATCTTACTATCAAAAATTTGAACAACTATTGTCATTTGCCTCGCAATATGAAGATCCACGAAGCATTATACTAAAAATCATAAAACGTCACGCTACTAACGAGTAGCGAGGATAAAACGCAAAAACGCGTAGCTACGAACCAGACCAGAAGGTAGAGTGGATCGGGCCGCCGCACAATGGAACAATGTGGAACAACCCAGAGAACGGAAACGTTATTGAAAAGGATGAAGATTGATTAGAGATGGCTAAGTAGAAACAGAAATGGTAAGAGTACAGGAACGTTCCTGACTGCGGTATTCAACTAACCCAAAAGGACCGTTTGAGTAGCACAGAAAAATGAATACAGTCGTTAAGTGACAACCTGCTTACCATAGAATGGCTATCGTGAGATACCTGAAGGGTTCCGTTTTTTCTTAACTGAAGAGTCTGTCCGTAACGACGATCGAGACGTGGTATGACCCATCTTCCGGATCGGGTCTGTTCTAACTCTCGTGTATCTACAGTCTTTCCTTGGAATAAACGGCAGATTAGATAAATAAGAAAAACTCTAAAAACAAATCACAAATGAAAATAGTACAGTCCAATGTAGTCTGCACTCAAACTCCAGCGCTTGAGGTTTAGCAAAACCATCAATAGAACCTAAATGACCGAATAAACATGAGGCTTTCAAGTAAAAGGCAGTAGATGAAAGCAAACAGGCGGAAGCCTCTATGAACCTACTGACGGATAGAGATAGTGTGAGGATATTTATTAAAATTGATTCACTGGCCGAATTTATAAGGCTGTTAGAAACGAAACAGTCCTTACAACGAAACAGCGTTTGAAGCTGAAGCACACTATAATTCCTGAAGGAAGCAATATTTTCGAATATTCTGAAATGTGATGCTGGATATAATGTTGGGTGCAGTAACTTCAATTAACTCATGGTTCAGAATAGTCACAGCCCAGTGAGACGTCGGATTTTTCGAACGCCTAAAAGGGGAACATTTGAGGTACTTAGTGGCCACTGCTTACGTCTGAGGACTCGTGAACCAAGAAGCGGAGTGATGTTTCTTAAAAGTGGCTACTCAGAGACAGACGGCAAGTGAAAACTGACGTAAGCAGCGGACTAACATACATCGTGATTTGTGCCAGATAAGGTGTGTATTAGTAACGTTTCATCAGATCACTGACATTCGGCTGGCCATGTACAAATGATGTACTGAGACAACGTAAGCAATTGGTTATCATCATCATATTTAGCTTTCATCTGTACCCGTCTGAAATATCGCTCGGGCTGTCGTCGATATTGGCAAGTTCACAAAATAGCACCCTAATAAATAAGTGTAAATGTACGGAGAAAAAAACAAAACAAACTGAGTTAGGCATCAAAGCCTAATGAAGATTCAGCAGTTTCACCACTAAGATCGGTCAAAGTCCATGTCATTTTTTAGTTTCAGTAGATCACTTCACGGCAAGCAGTAAAATGTCGATAAAGATAACAAGAAAAGATACTTTATTACAACAAATTTGATCAAAATAGTTGATTCAATGAGACCCACAAAGCAGTGGATATCGCATATCACTACTGATGGATATTTGAGCTCCTCCGGTTTACAACGCGCGGTTCGGTAGTTACTTTTGAGTCATTCTGACAATATTGGCACAACGTGCAAGACTGACAGATAAGTGGAAATTTAATTCGAAAGAGTGCAATAATGATGGCTATCTCCGTCACAGCGAAATTCTGTTCGTACCATTATTGACAAAATGTGAGCATGGGTCCTTTGGTTCCCGCTACCCTGCTGGACATTCGAACTCGGGATTTACCGAATACCAAATTGTGCCCAAATCGTAGATAAGCTAGCAGCACAACAGCGCATTTTACGACGCAAGGTACACTTCCTAGAATATGGACTACATGTTCACAACCTCCGGGTACAGTAAAACCAGAGGCACAAGCCTATACAGTTTTTCTCAAACTCAAACCGGAGTCACATTAAACACTAAAAGAGCCAAACAAGATGAAAATCGCGGCGCCATCCAGCGGGCATGTTAGGTGGTCCACGTAGAAAGAAATTATTCACAAGTTCAGTAGTACTGTTTACGTTTTGAACTATTATCCGATTCGTCCATTATGGCTGAGTAACAGAATGAAACGGGCTGTACAAACAGAACAATACAGTAAACGTACACTTCATCGCTGCAATCTGACTCACTGGGTACAGCGCTTCATAATAAACCTACACCAAATTACCACAAAAAAATGAAGAAAATCCAGTCTGTGTAAATGACAATATGAAGAAAACAGGAGCAATACGATGTAGTAACTCTGCACTTTGTGATCATCGACATGAAAAATCAACATGGTCGAGTCACACACACGTGAAAGAAATCATCATAAACAGGGATAAAAGAAAAACAAACAAAAACGCACTGAAAATGAAGATTTGGTTGCTAAATTACAAACAAAGTTAAAACGCAACCTCAGCAACAACTTACCATCAGCTGTGTATATTCTAAACTTGTCATCAACTGCTTTATTGTTAAGTGGTAGGTTGTTTTTATGTAGGCGTGAGCGTTCTTTCGAAACACCGTTTGTTGTTTTTTTGTCTTGCATGGGTGCCGTTCGCCGGTGCGGTTTGGTAGTATACAGGCTAAAATTTTTGACCGGTTCAGACGCTTTTCTAGAATGCACTGCTACGCTCACGCGTTTCTGAGTCGGAGGTCCAGAGGTCTTCACCAAATATGATGGGTCACGTCGCAAATCCATGGAGTCCTCGGAAGAGAGTGTGCTACTGGTCATTGTAGGCGACATCGTAGGGTTTTCATGATGTCGCGGTTCTGTGAGGGTAATTAATAACGGTGGTGAGAAAGAAAATGATGTCATGAAAAGAAATGTTTAAACAAACTGCCAGCTTCCTTGGGAAATATATATTATATATATATATATATATATATATATAGCACATACTGTTTGTGAATTTCACCGAGGTATGTGGTTCTGTGAGCCGTGAGACATTGCGGACAGTGCTGGGAAAGTTCGTCGTTTAATTTACTGTTACATGTGGCTGTGAAGGTGCTTCACAGGTGCGAAGCACGGCTGTGTCTTAGCTTCAACCTTATTTAGCTTTTACCTGATTGCAACATCAAAAGTCGTTCTCCAGGATTTGGTGTACGGTGTACGGATAAAATCCTCTACAGATGATAGCCTGCCGAACTACGTGTCGGGACTCAGAGATACATTCGTAACGCGATCACTCAGATGTCAACGTTCACAGATGATTACGATAGTTGGAAGTGGAAAAGGAACTTCAGTGGCTGATCACGGCTTTCGCCTCCACCGCACCCTAATTTGGAATGGATATAAACACCTGCATCTGTCACAACCACATGCAGGGTGCAATGAGCCTCCTAGACGGATGGACTCCATCCAAAAAGCGTATGAACCGAACTACTGCTGGTCACCGGCTCCCAATAGACTACGAACTTTGTATGTCACCCTGCTGCTTTGAGGGTTAGACTTCTTTCGAACGGAACCACCTGGGTTGGGTTCTTCAAATCAACCTCTTTATTCGGCCTGGTTAACCGAGAAGTACTCTGCCTTCACACTTATAAACTTAGAAACCTAGCTTAACCGTGGAATCTGTCTAGTGATCTTATCATAAGGCTTTGACCGAGATGTCAGCGGCCTGCTTTGCTCCCAGGCCACAATTTACCGCGCAAAATCAATGTCGTTTTTCTCCTGTTTGTTCAACAACTTATTTGAGTACTCTCAGTCATGTACGGAACACGCCATAGAACTGTTTCAAGTAATGCTTGTAAAAGATGTCAGAAAGACACAGCACTAATCACCAACGTTACACCTTTGCTTGATCGATACACACTCTCACTTGACAACTGGACATCATTTAAAATTGCCACCTTCTGTATTCGAACAATTATGCAGATGGGTTAACCGACAGTACTTGCACGTGATTTGGAGGTTCTCATTATTGACATAAAAATCGGTGTTGCAACTGGCTCCACAACATACATAGAAAACGCTCTGGCTGGGTGTCGGTTAGCAGCCGTTTTGAGCTGTCAGACTCGAAGGTAAGTTAAGTACAACGAAAGACGCCCATCATAAACGTTGTGATGCTTGCTGCGGGTGCTCCCACAGAATGCCGTCTTATGCAATCAGGAATGATTTTTAACACCAATTCCCCAACATTCAGAACACTGCGTTCAGCACGGACATTGCAATGCTAGTTGGAGACGTGAACACTCAAGCAGACAGGCTATAATGACCTGCATGAATTGGATGTTAATCCTATGTTACTTGCTAAACAGACAACGGTGAAAGTTGTTGCAGCTCTGTGGTTGCAATGGTTCAGTTCTAACAAGTATTAACATTCGGCGTAACGAACGTTAACGCGCCACCTGGGAACTTTCAGTGCTATATCAATCGTAAACATCAATTAATCACATAACAGTTAGCTACCGGTAGCATGACTGTTTCCAAAACTGCAATTCAACCTGGAGCACTTTTGCGTGGATTTCGATCATGTAGTGGTGTGAGCCAAATTCGCTATGCGCTTTGGTATGATGCTACTTTGTCATCAAATACAAATTGACGTACGCAGACTAGCACGAACACAACCTCTACACGTATCACAGCACACTTGCCTCTGGTTCAGAACCCTGCACACCGGTAGGCATTGAGGCACATATACGGCACGTAAGGCATACGTGCAGTATTACTGCTCGTGCAGCCACCAGCCGCTGAGTCTCTCTGCGACCACTCGAGATTCTTGGCGCTCGCCAGCATATTCCATCCACTAATGAGCACAATTCAGTTTGCTTGGAACTCCGGAAGCAACTAAGAAGGGATCGCAGAACCTGGTGAGTGCCACGCGCCATCGGAGTTGGAAAAAGCCACTGCTATCGGGAACTCCTGAAAGCTATTCATCTCATCCGAGAAACTGGTAGCTGGAAGCCAGGTGTGCGAGTAATTTGCTAAGCCAATGGTGAGCCTATTCACGACCTGCAACGATGCTTAAGGACGCTGGACTGAGCACTTCCAACAGCAGTTCAACTGGCCACCCACCATTGTCTAGGCCTTCGGCTCTGTCTGTGCTCATTGGTCTGTTGATGTTTCTCCGCCCTTGGAGACAAAAGTCTTGCTTGAGATCAAGCTGGTGGAACTTCTTAAAGCGTCTGGCCCAGACTAACTTCGTCCTGCCCTTTTAGTGGATGGAGGCTCTGCTGTCCTCAAAAAGCTGGCAGTTTTGTTCTGGAAACCTTTGTTCAACGAAGCCATTCAAATGACTGGGATTTGACCAACAGCGTCTCTATTTCCAAAGAAGGGTTCAAGCGCCTCACGTGTAAATCACAGAGGGATTAGTCTGATTCCTACTTCGTTCGGAAGTCATGGAACTTCGCAGACTGACTGAAAGGCACGAATAACATTCGTGAGAGCAAGCTGGGTTTCGCCCTGGCCGTGGCTGCACTGATCACATCTTCACACTTCGCCAGATGCTTGAACTCCGCCATTCATATAGAAGGCCAACAGTTGTCTTCTTGGACATCAGAGGGGACCTTTGATTCGGTTGACAGAGCTGCACTCTGGGACTGTCTATCGATGAAGGGTGTGTCCAAGAAGTACGTGAACATTCTAAAAGCAAGTTGCTGTCGGACCTCGGGCCAGATTGGGGTTTAGGGTAATGTATCGCCGACCTTCTGCTGAAGTAGGGTGCAACAAAGTTTTCCACACTCCTTTCTTCGAGTCAATTTTGCGGTGGACGAGATCATGCAGTGCGCACTGGCATATTTTGACCACGATAATGTGGAACTGCTCCCATACACTAGACTTCGAAATGTACAATATGTAGACGATATTGCTCTAATCTGTGAGGGTTCGTGGAGAACCAAGAACATTCTAAACAAGTTAGAGGTATCAATTTGATATAATCCTTTTAACTTCTAAGTGCGAAGTGCTGTTGCACGAGTGGCAGGACTTTTAGTGAAAGGTCGAGTATATAATGACACTGTAAGGGCGGTCGTACTGTACGGCTGCAAAACCTGGCTCATTTACGTGGAGGACGTCCACGAGGTGTTCATTTTCGGCCACCAGTATCACCGAAGCATTAGCGGTGTGTGGTGCAAACACCGTATCAGCAATGACGAAGGTCGCCGACGTGTCCTTGAGAGGGGCAGACTAACGTCCGTTGAGCATTGTGATTTCGTTCCACGGGCTTCGCCACATCTCAAATCGCATCTTAGGAAGGCCAACTCACCGTTTGCCACACCGTGCCTTGTTTACGAATGGTGGGTTAGGCTGGAGGCGGAAGTCTAATGGTCAGCGTATGACTTAGGTTCGGGGCATAAAAGCAGTGAGACTAAGACAATGAATTCGCTGTCAAAGGATGCCAGGAACAGAAGTCATCGATGTTCGTGAGACGAATCTCTCTGTGCACCAGTGTCATTTTTCTCCATCTGCCTCTTCTTTCTTTTTTACCTCAAATCAAACAATCAACCAAGAAATAGCGAGTGTGCTAGATCCATTTAAACTAACTGTACTGAGTATCTATGTTCGTTTTTATTCGTGTCAACCAACGATCCTTACCGTCTCATAAGCAGTCATTCTCATTTCTGCAAACTTGGATCACTGTGAACCCCTAGTTTTTCACTTCAGCTTCGGTGATATACTGTACGTTTGGATTCTCAGTCGAAAGTGAAGTTTACCTCTTCTAATTCTGTATATAAAGTACTAATATAATACATTGAAACTACATTGAAACTCTTTGTTTTACGTTTTCAACATCTTTCTTGCCAGCTTGTATCTTACTAGTTGAGTCTCTATTTCTTTGTTTGCGATAGATACGGATTTCACATTCAAACTAGCCTGTCGTCTAGCCACTAGCGTTGACCACCAGCCTTCGAAGGCCTCCATTCACACGCCTTTGGGTCTAAGTTTTTCGGACATACACTTATATGTGAGTGCAACGACAAGTGGTACTACACAAGCAACTTGTGATGGCGTCTGTGCACAATCTCTGATTGATTTCGGTTACTGTGACAGGTTAATTCGGAAGAGGTTACTGCAATAGGGTGTAGGCAGATATATGCTTATCGATGGAATAACCGGTTTGGAAACTGTGTGGAGCATCAAACGCTCCAATAAGAATAAAATAAGCACATACATGCATCAGTACTTTTTGGCTGTGCTAATGAGTGCCAGAGTTCGGACTGTCGTTGAACCTCACAGAAATTCAACATAATACGACTTCATAAGAGTACAAAGGCATGAATAACAAAAATAGGCAAAAATGACCGAAATTCAAGAATACACCAACAACCTTGTGAATAAAGATTTGTCACTGGTTACAACATGCTGTGATGTCCGACAGCGTCTTCAACCGGAAGGTAGTAGCATCAAACCTTGATCAACGAGACAGGTTGTAGTGCTGGCGATCGCCTGGCCTGGAGATCCCCTTCATTTATCAGCCGACAATGATACGAAAGACGTTTCGTCGACACACAGAATAAATGACCCAACCAGTGTATATAGCGCGTTTTCATTACCTTAGTAATCGGTCGTGAAATTGGGGAAATGACGGACTGTGGCGTTGCTTATACAATCAGCCTATTCGATACGAGCAAACAGACGGTTACAACGGTTGTCTAATACCCAGAGCTTATGTTCACCTTCCAGGTTAACGAGTGGGGCACTGGACCCAACGTTTATGACTCAGCGCATACGGTAAACCAAAGCGAAACTTGGCAATCGGAATCGTCGGATGAGTCGCAAACCAGATACTCTTCATTTTGGAAGCCACTGCATTACGGGATCTGAGTATGCTAGGTGCGATAAAGACAAGACTAATGTCTCTGTGGTTGCCACGAGGATCTGACACTTTCTTGAAGATAGGAATGATCAGCTCACATCGAGATACACTTCTTCAATCACGCACAGAGCGAAAGGATGTGGTTAGTTCGGACTACCTCCAGCCACCATCTTTTGAAAGAGCCGGAAAAAAGCTTGGAACTCAAGATTCACTGGGCTTTAGGAATCTATGATTCAAAACCATCTCAAATGCCGGCGAAGGATAGTCAGGAGTGCCGTAACCAAACACACTGAGTCCATCGTCCATCTATTTATGAGCTGGTTCAGGCCAGTTTTTCCACAAAACGATCAGCCTATTTGTCAAGACCCCAGTATAAGATGTGAATTAATGAACCGCTGTTTTCACAGGACCTCACTAATACTGTGTGGACGGTCAGTGCACAGGCGAGGGAAAGATTCGTTCATCATTCTCCAGTGGAAATTCCATTTATACCACTTTGGTTTGCTCAAACAAGCAGGTGGTTCTTGCAGCATTTATACAGGCTCATGTCGAATTCGGGATCAGGGGAGATCAGTTGGCACTTTTTTGCTACGTCCGTAAAACCTCATTTCTGTGATTTTTCGGAACACAGCACCTACCCACTAAATGATCTAGCTGTCCAGATTTCCACTCCAGTACTTGTTTGGATCGTCATTGCCGTGGTATGGACAGTTTAACAGTCAGCGGTGTTTGGTGGACGTCTGGTACAAGTTCCCTAGTAGAAGTTCCGAATGATCACTTTGCATCTGCGAACGGACAACCTCTGAGCGGAAAACAAAGCAAGACGGACACGAATAACGACTGTCATCTAAAATGTTTAGTCCAAAACAAACAATCTTCAGTGGAATGGCGCTTTGAAGATAGTTGAATTTAACGTCGTCGATTTGCATCAACACCTGGGTTTCACAGTACGGTCTTCACGTGATGCATTATCATCTTTAATGATGAAATGCCGAAATCAGTATACAGAGTTGGTGGAGTGCGCATAACTGTACTAGTCGGCAACTAATGTCATCGCGTCCAGGTAAGAAACGTACCCCTCATCCAGGTAAGATGACCAAGTGGTGTGCTCATACCACCAGTGAGTAGTGTTCGAGGGTTTATCGTGTTACAGAATAACAAAGAGGACATCGTAGAAGGCACGATCAAATTGCACATGAATGACCGTCTCTTAAGGAATGCATGAAGTTTTGGTATATGTAAAGAGACGACGCCTGAAGTACCAAGTATAACAGCGAATAGAAGATAATTCTTTTAGATCTAACAGAGTAACCTCTTCTGTCCTAGAGCTTAGTGTGATTTCGACTTTAGTTCGAATACAAGATTGGGACTTTCTGACGCGCCGCATTGTTGATGAGCGAATTCGAATGAATGACAATGCTGACATCGCATGTGTGCTTACAAGACACAACGCACAGTTGTGAACTCAAAAGACTGCCAGCTAGAATGGTTTGACGATCAACCCGTCGGTATATATATATATATATATATATATATATATATATATATATATATATATTAAACGGTCAAGACCTACAGATTGTTCTGGCTGGCGGGAAACGAAATTGAAACCAGGAAAGCAAAAAGTGAGAGAAAAAACTGGAACGATTTAGCAAGACGAATTACATCGGGCACGTCACGGTCGTACATCCCACAAAGGTGGGCTAGTTTGACAGATCCGCCCGCGTCCCCTGGCTCAAAAGCCTGACCTGCGATGTAACCTTACCCATAACCGATGGCTTAGAAGTCCGATTCACTCGGTTTGAAAGACAAGTCAGTCCGTGGATATGGCGGATAAGGCATTGACGTCTAATTGTCAGTTATCGCCATGCAAAAAATACGCATCTAACGCTATATCAAACAAATTAGAAGCGCTGAATAATAGGCCAGCAGTTAAGGTCAGCCACTCAGATGGTAGTGTGCCCTTTTTCTTGAGGATACACTTCTTTCTCCGTTCTTGCCTATTTGGTTAACAAAAGTGCTGTGACTGTCAATACAGTTCAGCGGTATACTCCTGGCCGTACCTCGCCAATTAAGCATTCTTAGGCAATCATTAATGCAACAGGCAATGCTGTGAGTACAACTGTTTTACGTCCAGCCATCCTCTATCTGACAGGGTTGTGCTTGAGTCGGCTGTAGGCTGTGGCGAGATTAGTCACAGTGCACATACTTGGCCAACAGACAGAGGTAGCAGAAGAGGTGAGGAATAGGCATACAACACAATCTCATGAGCTTCCAGAGTTACATACAGCATTTTTCGTACAACATACGCAGCTTGCTGAGAGACGACTATTTGGTCTCATACGTCATTGGTTATCGTAACAATAGCATGGACCTATAGCATCAATCACAGCAACCGCAAATTTTTTGCTTACAAAAACTGACAACTATGGGGTGAGTTACTATCACCAAACCAAAGAACACGAACTTGCAAAATTTATTATATTCACAGCGGCCATCGGCAGAGCTAGAAAGTGATTTAACTCAAGCCGTCGCTCATCGCGAAAGTGAACTGGAACAGACGAGGAAAAAATCTTCCAAGGCAGCCAAAAATCAATATAACACAGACAAGTGGAAGGGATGCATGAATGCAGGTGCGCTACTGACTGTGGCATACTGCCTCTTCGGACAGTGTTTCCAGTCCGCGATTTGCTTGATCATGATGACCAAAACCGGACAGAAAACAACCACTCACTTTTCCCAACGGTACAGTTGATGTTATTCCTTGACTACCGCGCGGTTCTATCTAACTATTGGTGGTCTCAGTACACAAAGCCCGGTGTAGTAAACGCCCATCATGCACGTGGCGTACGTGATTGGTGGACCAATTGATCACGTAACCCGAACGTTCTAAAATACGCACTGGAGGACGGTAGTATTGCTCACGTGAGCACTCCATTTGGCGTGGGTTAATTGAAAAAGACAACGATGGATGAACACAGCAAGTTTCTTTACACCTTCGTCATGAACAGACTGGCGTTTTAGAACAGAGCCAAACAAAACGCACACAACCATTACATAGTTTTCAGTTAAGCGACGATCAGACGTCTTTTCGAAGCCATAGATGACTCTGGTAAGCAGAGGCAGTACGTGCTTCTGTTGTTCTCGTTGATATCGCATCAGCAATATTACATGCTAACGAAATGGTGCTACCCGAATATATGAAACTGCCCACAATTTCGGGCGGATAACTTGAAATAAAGAACGTAGGAGTAGGAATGTCCAAATCTTTACACTTTGAAAATGCGGAGTGCGTTTCATACAAACCAGCCCGGTCATCCATATTGTTCAGCATTGTCTGCTCATCTTCCGCAAAAGGACTGGGGAAGGCAAGGTCATCCACATACTTCACAGCGGTCAACCAAATACCAGGACCGAATTCTTCAGGCGTGCCTTCGTGAGTGTTGCTCATGAAAAATTTGAATAGGAAGCATGAGATCGAAAACTTCTAGCGAAAACCACTAGAAGTGAGGAATACCCGAAATAGCTGTCCATAAACTCTCACCTCGTTCGCAAAGTGAACAGACTGTAATGTTGAGACATACATGTATTTCTGTGGAACTCCTCTCTGAAGGGGACAATTCCAGGGGACGTTACCATCAACTGACTCGAAGGGGGTCGTTTGTTCTAAAGGGAATAAAACCGTCGGATTTCTGTAAGAATGCCGATGTTCCGAAACCCGTCGCGGAGAAAGTATGTGGTCAATTCATCCTCGGTCCGGTCAGGAATGTTGCTTGTTCTCCATACGTCTGACTTGCCGTGACTTTACTGAGCCGACGTAATGTGAGACCAGAAAGTGACATGGACGCAGTAGACACCAAAATGATGCCTATCTGGTTGTCACATACACTTCAGATCCACTTATTGAAAACAGATATTACGGTTGGTAGACACCAATCACGAGATGCTCTTCAAGTTTCAGAAACCGTCTGAAGGAATTTTGTCAGTCCTGGTGTCGATTTCTCTTCACCATCCTTGAAAAGAAAATGAGAGAGGAAGTTTGACTTAGAGTCCTTGTTAAGCTTCAATTATTCGAAACATAAGGCCACTTCTGTTTCTGGCGGAGGGTTGTCTGAAAGATGATAACTGGCCATTCGACTGTTCGGCCACGTGAGGTTCAGGCTCTCCGCTCAGTCATTCAATCGACTTTCGTTCTCGAGCCAAATGAAATCAAGGAACGCCTGTGCTCATAAGGTCCACCGACGTGAAAGAAATCCAATTCTGCCACAAACGTGCAGCTCCTTCGGGAGCCACTTCATCACAGCAAGCCTCCACAGTTGTTGTTAGTCGCACCCAGTATTCATTAGGTTCACTCGTTTGAATCAAATCGGATGAACTATTCAGTCATGTTTTCTGCTAAGCGTTCTTCATACTCTTCGCTCGAATACCATCCCATTACGCTGCAGTTGAGGATGCATGACCTCTGAGCAACTCACAAAACAAAGAGGTCACGCACACTCCCAGGTTGCGCGCCTAAATGGTCGCTCCAAAATGTAGGACAATATGTAATAAAATGGTACCGTCTGCAACCGATTGTTATACGGTCGATTTGTGTTTGTAGCTGAAATGCATCAGATGGCTTTCATTTGTTATGTTTCTGTGTGTTTAAACGCGGTACCGGAGATATATAGAGACCACGGGATACACCCAGTTGTTTTTCTTATCATCTAAACAACAAGCTTTGACATTTTAGATTACCGTCTGGTCATCAACAAGATGAAAACTCGTCACAGCAACTGTAGCCCGTACTGAAACGTATGAAAAGACTAGCAGGAATTAATTGGCTAGATAGCAACACGTCCGTCTACTTCTCAACTTCGTTGAGAAGTTCAATAAATAGAGTTCCGGCAATAGGGCTTTCTGCGAGAGCAAACCAGCTGGAATGTATGTTCTAATAGGAATGAGTTTTAACATTACTCAGGGAAGAGCGAAATGGAACATTCAGAAACGTGGGGTTCTAGAAACCATAAACATAAATCATGAAAAATAAAATGATACACTGAAAAATCGAGCGTACTTCGAGCGTCTGTTTTGGATACTTTGTTGTCTTTCGAATGGCCTCGGGCGAATTTGGAACTATACTTGCCAGTCTGTTTCCTGAATACTTTTCTAGGACTGCGTCGTATCGGTGACAGTGCTTGTTCGGAAAAGTAAGTGACGTTGGATGCACTGGGTGAAGCTGGGTTTTGAAACGACTCTTCGGATAGTGCTGAGGAAAAATACATCAATAAAGTGTCACGCTCACTGATAAACCTGGAAAGCCCCTTACACAAAAACAGAATGACATTGCACAATCATCCTAACTGCTATCTACAAGTACTTAGAAAAGGCTGTTTTAAGGAGGTTTACATTGTACAACTGGCATATGAGGTGAATAGTAAAAGCGGGTATTTCCTATGGAAATCAATCAGTGAGAATACCACTTATTTCAACAGACTCGCAGTTTGAATGTTCCAATAAATCGGTTGTATCAGAATATAAAACCAGCTATTACCAAACGAAACGTTTCATCGATGTCAGTTTTATTAAAAGCATGTTAGTTCAATGCAAACCAATACCAACCAAAAGCCCTAGTAAATGATTCAAAATTAAACAGCACCGATTGTACCGTGCACACGCAGCTAAAAATCTGTAAACAAAGTGAAGATGATAATTCGCCAGTATGGAATGGACCTAGCATCCTAAAAAAAAGCAAAGTACTAGTACATGATTCGCAGGAGCATTTGATGGCACCATCAGTAATAGTGACGCGTTAGGACAAGTGAATAAGTCTTCGTCTGAGTACGTGCATAACATATGACTAAAATGTGAGCAAGACGATCAGCAGCAACAATTCAAAGATCAGAATAGATTTTATCAATTTAGGCCACCTAGAACGAAAGAAAGACTAGGGGTTTTTAATGAAGGAACGGACGTGCTTCACGGATGTGCATTTAATCCTGAAATACGACTGCGTAACTTGATCCGTTTGAATGTTTGCAGGTTTTCTGTTTTTGGCGGTTGTGCGCTCACGATTGTTCGTCTGTGATAGATTCACCATCTACACAACTAGACGAAAGATCTTCAGGGATAGAAGTTTGAAAGTTTCCGTTTTCTCAATTTGGAGCTCAAAAATCGGCAGCATTTACTGTTAGAGACAAGAGGGTGGATATTGCACAAAATTGCAATCCACACGCTAATATGGAAGAATGACTATACCATGAGCACACCAACATGTATTCCTCCCTAATCACTCCATACGGTGACGCTGTACTTATCCTTCTACAAAACAATGCGTCAACTATAACATGTAAGTAAAAAAACTCAAATAAAATAGATGGAGGACAATAATACGTGGACTCCGGAGATAAAAACATCTTTGTGATCATTAGTACCCCGACAGCAATACGTCAGTCGCTGTAAATCATGGTCGACAGCAACACAGCTGCACGGAATGTAACCCTGGTTTATAAAATAAAGTGGGATTGATTAATAATTCTCAGAACCAAAACCATTACCTCAAGAAAAAATTGGAAAACAGCCTGTTTAAAAGACCTTACCAGCAGCTTCAACATTTAGATGCTCATCCACTTCCGTATTTCCGAAGTCCAAATCAACGGTTGGTCGGTAGGAGGACAAAATGTGATCGTAAGGGTTTGGCTGAAAACAAAATCCAAAACCACCAATAATACACTAATGTAATGACAAAAGGGCCATTCCTAAACTCAAACCAAAACATGCCTGAAGTGGTCCGCTGATACTAAGACTAGTCGGGAAACATTCTATACTGTATAGAAATGCTAACCACTTGCAGTTTTAGCCAATGGAATAACCAATGTACACATGACAAATAAACTGGTTTTGTCATAGAGTAGTGCACATAGTACAGCATCAAATAAATGAAAAATACAACGAAAAGGTTGCGAACGTTAAAGCATCTTTAAAAAACGCATAGGATGATAAGAAGGCCAATCCATCGACGCTAGAACAACATGAGATATTGGACATAACTGTTGAGAACCGTCAGTAGGTTCAGAAGACCGTCTGCCTGATGCATATTTTAAGAGAAAGCTAAGGTAAACAGCTAATAGACTTCTATCAATTAAATGTGTCCGCTTATCAGCGGCACTTGGCCGGAAGTCTAAACCAAGACTAAAATGATGAGTAGTCGGGGATTTGGTTAAATTCAAGTTGAGCATAATCAGTTGTAAGATATCCGCACCAAATTTAGTACGAATGAAGTCAAACAGTTTGGGCGTCGTGTTTAACATGTTATTGATAAATGGATTGAGAATAACAACGTTATGAGCAAGTTGTAATACTCTACGTTTCAACCACCTCGGGTGGCCTTCCTCAGGAGTGTTGTAATCGAAATCACAAACGTAGAGTATTACAACTTGCTCATAACGTTGTGTTATTCTCAATCCATTTATCGATCACTCACAATTGATCGCAGCTGTCGCATTCCCATAGACTTTCCAGTCGGCCCCTTTCGAAAAGAAGCACTAGACTCGAGTTTCGCTCTCATTAGAGCTCGTCAGTAGTGCATATCCTTGCCACTGCCGGGACTAGAACTCCGGCCTTGCTTTTCATGAGCCATTGACCTCACATTAGGCACGACCGAATTATCATATGTGAACGCTCAACCACTTTCGCTTGTGAGTAATGATCAGGTTGCCCGATCGTCTCAAGAGTGCGGAATGCGACAGCTGCGATCAATTGTGGGTGATGTTCAACTTGAAATTAACCAAATCCCCGACTACTCATCAGTAATCTAAAATATCGCCTAGCAGGTTTAATGAGATCGGAGATTTCGACCTGTCTAGGAAAGTCCTAATCGCGGGGTTATCGATTGGAGTTAACAGACAGTAACTGTCTCTTCTAGAGACGATCGGGCAACCTGATCATTACTCACAAGCGAAAGTGGTTGAGCGTTCACATATGATAATTCGGTCGTGCCTAATGTGAGGTCAATGGCGCAGTGGTAAACACGGTTGCCTCATGAAAGCGTGGCCGGAGTTCTAACCCAGCCGTGGCAAGGATATGCACTACTGACGAGCTCTAACAAGAGCGAAACTCGAGTCTAGTGCTTCTTTTCGAAAGGGGCCGACTGGAAAGTCTATGGGAATGCGACAGCTGCGATCAATTGTGAGTGACGTTCTACTTGCAAAAATAAACTGTTTCGCGCGAGCAGTGTGATAGACGTTTCCCACTAAAAATGGTCATCAAGATAAACAAACGTGTTATAACTCACTATTATCTTTGGTTCTGCTGTCTCGTTGTTAGCACGAATATTCCGAGGACGTGAGTGTTGTGCGGTTGATGTCAGTGTACGTTTTTGATCTGATTCGACCGAAGAGAGTTGTGCGGTAGAAAGGAAATAGTAAAGGCCTT
>LOND01003394.1:40923-55693 GCA_014220965.1 Paragonimus kellicotti | reverse complement strand
CAACAAGTTTAACGGTTTCTGTAATTCCCACTTGATGGGAGGTCCTAGTCACGAGGTCATCGATTGGAGTTAACACGACAGTTACTGTATTTACTCTCGAGACAATCGGAGGGTTACTCGCGAGGTAGTGTGACCGAGCGTTTGTGTATGATGATTTAATCGTGCTAACTGTGAAATCAACGGTGCACTGGTGAATATGATTGTCTCGTGACAGCGTGACTATAACGACTACGGAAATAAGAGAGCTGCAATCAAATGTGGGCGATGTTCATTTTGTATAAACCAAAAGTCCTCCACTGCTTACCCATAAGTGTGACAATTAATAGTGTCGCAAAAGTTTAGGGGCATCCGGTCCAAGGTCTTTTTAGTTACGGATCCGGTTGTGTAGTGTTTGGCTGTACATCGAAGTCTACTCTTCATCCACAGTATTGCAAAAGACAGCTTGTGATTTTGTTGAATTGATACTTACAATGACATGAGTAGTTTTCAGTGTCTCGTGAGATGAAGATGAAGTTCGAGCAAAGCGTTTGTCGCGCACACATTGAAATTCTTCCTAAAGTATTCGGGAGCAAATTGACTAGGAACTTCCTTCATTTAATTTTTTCATGAACTTAATTTCCATGTATTTTAATGTAACCATTGAAGCGATAAGGCCTCGTGACTAGGACCTCCCATCAAGTGGGAATTACAGAAACCGTTAAACTTGTTGTATGGTATTTCGATTACTGATAATTAGGGCTTTCTTGGTTAATATGAATGTGGAAATGCTGTGCATTACTGACGAGCTCCGACAAGTGCAAAACTCTTGCATGCTGCTTTGTTTTGAAGGTGTTTGGCTAAAAATTCTATGGAGTACGTGAGCTGTGGTCGATGGTGATGTGTGTTCATATCCTACAACCACGTTTATTTTACAATGTATTATTGCCCTGATCGTTATGGTGAATTGTATAGACCAGCTATGGTATAACGTCACACTTGTGTGCAAGGTAGTGTGCGGGTCTGGACATTTCGCACACATCAGACGTGAACGAGAAACCTATGCAAATTATGCTGTCAAATTCTCAATAGGTTTATCGCTAATGCAGACGAACAGGGTAACAGCAAGCTTCGATATAGCTTTACAGCTTGTCCGAGGGTGTGCTTCAAAAACGTCACGGCCATAGCAACCAGGCGTGCAAGCAGAGAAGTCCTGTGTTCACTTTGCGTCTTGGCTTGTTTGACCGAACTGCAAGCGGCAACTTGCGCCAATCGTGGCGTCCGTGCCAATATGCACACACCAGATGTTCAGTCCTCTCGTCCGATAAATAACCTGCATGTCTGACTAGGAAATGTGATGCAAACAGCTAGTTGCGTGTTGAGTCGTCGAAACAGTTACTTCGTTTGAGTCGCCTTTGCCCAAAGCCAGTGGAGGTCGGCATCGTTGAGTGTAGCACTCAAAGTTATGGCTAATGTGCTTTGTGGAGCAATCAGGGCGCCGTGAAAACTGAACAGAACAACGTGAGCATGTTCGTGCACGTGTGAGTCGCTACTATAATTGGTCTTCGAACTATGCTTGGATAAACTGGTCAGCACTTAAGCGAAACCCGGTTTAACGTGGGATGCACAATTGAGCTCTGACGAATAAAGAAAAAGCTGATTCTTGCATTGCATTAATAGGTGAACGTAGAAGATACGGTAAACTTAATGGCGTTTGCACAATTGATACCAATCTGTTTAACTATGGGCTATCTTGTCGAAATGGTTTATGTACATGTGGTATTCCGTCAGAATGTAGACAAGGTGGTTTAATGCAAGGATACCGGCAGACCAGCCATATCAATCAACACAGTTGGAAACCTGACAAAACTTCGAGAAAACAAGAGGCTTTTTGAACGATAGAAGACCTGTAGGGTCGAGCATAGTGACGGATGAAAAGGTTGTTTGGAAAATAACTGAGAACATTGAAAAGGATCCGAAGAGTTTTAGGGCAGTTACTGAGGGCTACGGAAGAACAAAGCACACACTTCACCGGGTTTCGCAGGAAAACGGTTACCGTCCGTCTTGTGAGGTGTAACTTTGAGAGCTACGGCTTGGAAGACACGGACGTTTGAACACTTGTAGCATACAATGGAGAAGGTAGGCCAGTTGATATTGACAGGCAACTTCAACCAGGCCGTCTCAACTTAAATACAAATAAATGTTTACACAAGCAGAGTTCCAGGGTATCTGTTGAGAATCCATTGCGACCATAGTTTAAATACGTTTGTCGGTCAACACGATTGTTTTTGCGTTCTCTGGCAAGTGAGAACGAGTTGTCCCTTGAAGGCATTCACAATGCCATTTACTTACAACAGTTTTCGACTTGACTGGGCCGTCTTTGTGGTAATGCTATCGGCTGGAGTTAACAAAGCGGTTGCTGTATCCCCTCTAGAGAAGACAAAGCAACCTGAGCAGCAATCAATAAGCCTGTGTAGCTGAGTGTTTACATCCTGTAATGTTATCTTACTTAACGTGGAGTCGATGATGTGGCGTTCAACAATGTGATACCAGAAGAGCAGTGCTGAACATTTAATGATCTTCATGGATAGACAGAAATATTCGACTTGGTTAACGAGTTCAAATGACGATTAGGTACTGGTACTTTCTGAAAGTAGTTTCCACAGTGGTGTGGTGGATTATCCAACTAGAGGTGCGGCGGCGGAAGATCTCAACGCGGGCAGCAGATACGTCTAAAGGCCCACAACTAGCGGATCAGGGACAGCATGGGTGACGGGTTGTCATCAACCAACTGGATCGGACCAACGGGCGAGACATGGCAGGCAAAATAGGATGGACGACCAGATCGGGGGCGCGATTATTCCAACACTCGGAGGAATATCTCGACACGGTCGTAGAATACGGTCAAAGCCCACAGTGGATAGATGGCGGACAACACGAGCGACCGGACGAGCCATCGCTCAACAAGATCGGACCAACGGACGAGGAATGGCAGGCGGAAAAACCCCCGATAGAAGGCGTCGATCACACACATAAACCGGGCAAAAGTGCACATGATGTGTGTGCGGAGACAGCGGGTTGTTGTGGACTGGAATTCTGATTCATAAACACGAGTGCGCGTGTAACGTAGCACCTAGCGAGTTGGACAATAAAGGATTGTGATTTATTGGACGCCCTTTCGCTACAGTAGGACTGTCAAGCCAGGAAGCATGAACACTCGATTACTAAAAATGGTCGCCACTAACGGGAAAGAGAAAAACCGGCGCGAGGTGGATTGACGAATAGGTGCACTGGAACCAGTTTTGTTCAGAAAGAAGAATGGAAATAAGCAATACTGACTGGAACACGTTGCTGACAAATACCTACCTACGAAAGTTTTGTGATATTCACGGCAAAGCAAAAACAGTTACAGACTTAGCCCATAAAAGAAAAGCTATTTGTCAATTATTTAAACAAATACCAGCTGGCCACTGTCATGACCTGGAGATGACACTAGCCTACAGGCGGTAGAATGCATAAAATAGTTCCAAAATGCTCTGTACCTGGTTTATGCAGTCCGAGTTTTGTTCGCATACTATATTTCTGCGTAACGCGAATTGGAGCATACAATTCTGATTCAGTCGCCCACCGAGGGCCAGGTTCAATCATTCCTAACTATTGCTAGGATTTGGTGGCGTTTATGGACTGATACTAATAAATATCTGATCCCCATTTTGCATGTGGTCTGTTGTTGCACCAGCATTCTCTCTATCTATTTTCTGCCACCAGACGAAACAAAGTGTTCTTGAAAAGTCGTATTTAGGGTCTGTATTTCGAATGAATCGCTGTGAAAGTCTTATGGAAAGGCTAAAAGGATCCAACACTTTAAGGTGCTCAACAAGTAGTGGTTAATCACATGTTCCACATGCTGATGGTTCTCGAGGTACGCCCACAGAGAGGTTAGATACAATGTACGATTATGACAGGACCACCGCTTGATTCGTCATAGTTGTTTTGGATGTGTTTGTACGTGTCATCAACCTATGGAACAGCGTGTCCCCTACTAGGAGTTAAACCACGTCTTCCTACGCCCTGGACAAATGATAGTGACTTTACCTTCGTTTCTAAGGTGCCTCAGTCTGCAGTTACGCATTTTGCATTTTACGACCGGAACGACAGGCGTTATACCACCAACTTGCAATCCATACAGTCTACCGTTTTCCCTAGGAGACGACTTAATTAAAACAACCCAATCATGACGTCGGTAACGGCTGACGAAATATTTCATCAACAAAACACTGGCGTGCAGGTTGAACCAACCAGGAGAGGCGTGAAGGTGCGTGTGGGTATCGTGCTAGCCCGATGAACCAATCAGAGTGCAACGGCTATGGAATTGGCCCTACTTGGCGAAGGCGGCCTAAGCAACCGGACATTGGTTCAACTTGTAAATGGCCATATTTGGCAACTATTTCATGCTATATATTTACATGCATTTCATTCATTTGTCGAACTTGAAGTAGGCATTACAGCGTGTTTCTCCGCAGTCGTGTTCTTCCTGACTCCGCGCTAGTAGACTGGGTGAAGCCGCACAGCAGGGATCCGGGTAAAGCATCCAAGTAGGAACGTTTGGCTGAACAAAGATACGTCACACCACTTTTTCTCACCAAACTCGTGTAGCAGAGACTTTTCGGTCGTATACTGAATTTTGCCTTTGGTGGCTTTAGGGTGGTATTCGGTCATTTGTTCTCTAACTCATTGCGATGTGTGTCAACACTTTCGTTTCTTTGTTGACCTAAAAGTGGAAAGCTACTGTAAGATTATATTGCAACACTTTATAAACAGTTTCTGGCACTCCAGTAAATATCAAGTGGGCCAAAGTTTTACAGGTCAAACACCTGTCTCTTATACTATTGTGTCTGATCTGCTTGATGTATGCGAACAGAGTTTGACTGCATTCATTGTACGAAGTGAAGCCACATCATTAGGACTGTTCCATCTATGTGTACAGCTAGCAACAAACAAACTAACATTATACAGATGTACCGGCTAGTGGTTGGGAAGTTAACAGAACCTACGAATTGGAGCGTACGGCGCATAAAACTCAAATAAAATGAAATCAACAGAAATGACTGCGACATTAGTCAAATACAAACTGAATTGGATTGAGAAGAAGAATAGATTCGCAGACAAAGTGAATAAACTAAATTAGTTCACCTTATGGACTAGGAGACAGTGAAGATTTAATTTCTGTCGGACAGCTCTGGTATCGTTGATCTCGACATCGTAAACCCAAATAGTGGTGAACGAAACTGCCTGATAGGGTGGTTTTGGACAACAAAGTTATCGCGCGGGTTGACCAATCCGAAGGACGATCCCAGGTCACGGCGACCAATGCACACGAATTTGCGAGTGAGATAAGTAACTCCATACTAGGTGACATACAGAGTCAAACAGCATGCGTCAGTCAGTTGGCATGTGGATACTGCATTAAAGTTTTGGGTCAATACATACGGTCTGTAGTTTAAGCCCGAAGGTAAGAAGCGGTTTGTGGTCGGATGAAAAGTGGTTTACTTCTGAAGAGCGGGTGATGATTATCACAAATACGGTTGACTTCTACAAGGGTCGTTCGAGATTACGTTGAAATAGTGGCTCAACCGCACGTTCGCTCTCGGTAACAATAAGTCCGATGTGTAAGATTTAAACCAAGAATTTCGTTTATGTTTTTGTCGTCGTCGTACGTAGCAACCCGACCAATCACCAGGCTAGAAACCGTACTGTAGACATCCTTGCGACCGGAATTGGGATGGTCTCACGCAGGAAAGACTAACGAGTTCACGCACCAAAATTCTTGTTCCCCAAGAGGCCTGTTGGGCGCAAGTATGACTAAAACAAAAACCAGCAAAACTTGGTAGATCCGTAAACATACATTCTGCGAAACCTGTGACTCCCGGTCACTCAAGAAACCAACTGTTCCATAGCGTAAGTGACGTGCTGCTATTTGTTTGTTTTAATTACTCCCAATAATAATGGTGTTTATTCCTCAAGCTACAGAAAAGCAGTAGTGACATTCAGATCAGGCCTGTTGTGAAATATTTTCCGGGTAGCGAGCTCACGTTACACTCACCATTTTAAAATCTCTATTGAGTTTTAGGACATACAACGCTGAAAGCAAGTTTGGAAATTAATTCTGTGTTAGCAGAAAGGAGAAGGTTCCAAAATCCCTTCTTCCATTTTGATATAACGTATGAAAAATCAGAGTTTGTTCGTTTGTAGATGTTACTGCTTGTTGCCAAATTCCGTATACCAGCTTATAGGTAATTTCACACGACCACAGTATTTGCAAACCAAACAGTAACTGTTTAAACTTTTGACCTACTCATGGACGATGGAAGCGTGTATAACAATGGTAATATATGACCCACCTAATGTTTCTAGGACAGGGAATTCCCTGTTCTTGCTATGGTTTTCACTGACGTAAGTTATTTCTTACATATTAATTTGTTTCATCCTGAGCACTGCTGCTGTTTTAGTTATCACTCTCTACACGAGAATAAATTTTTCTTCCACAAACGCTTCAGTTGGTACCCTGTTCGCCACCATAGCTTGAGATCACGTTAGATTTGCTAACTATGAACGCGGGGCTGTAGAAGTTCCATCATGTAATCGTCCTCTTTAAAGTGGCAGATAACCCCTAGCAGCTGCCTGATACACATGGACTCTATGAGCAGCTCAAGAAAGCGATCTCATACCACCAACGTATAGCAGTGTTGAATGTTTGAACGTTAGAATTATTGTGCCCCCCACATTTCGCTCAGTAATTTTATGTGATTTGATTTCTAATTACTTTGGTATGGAAGAAATGATGTCATTGGTACGTCTGACATGTTGATGGCTGTAGATTGTTGCAAACGTTGTTTGAACGGCACGTCATTGTGTCAGTTTTGTACACAAAAGTCTTTCCAAGTCATCCAAGTCGGCTTCGTGGTCACTTTCATGTGAAGTTTGGCAGCGCTTAAATAAAGGTTACTGTGGTCCATTTCTGAGCAAAAAATATGATTTGGTCACACCAATCTCCTACTCACTATGATCAGAGGTGCATTTGACGACTTCACCATACTCCGATTTTATAATTACTGCTTTTCACAAAAATTAACCCAGACGAAATTCTCTAGACATTGATTACTGATAGTGACAGTCATTTCACTGCATAAATGGAGGATGATTAATTGACTGGGTTGGTTTACCAGCATCTGTTGTCTGCATCGGCATATACTCATTCAAGTGGTGCAGCTAAGAACTTTGTACGTACTTTGAAGTGATACAACATCCTCTTTTGTAACCATTTTTGCTGGGTTGCATGAAACTGTTGATAATTTTTTGATGCAGTACAGGAATGCAGCTCATACGACAGCAGGTGAAAGTCCAGCTAAGCTATTCAGACAACATGTTTTAAGAACTAACATGCTTAGTCTGGAGTCATCTAAAATTGTTTTTCATCATGGCAACCAACTTCGACCTCCTTGTGAAATAGTACTGAGCGACCTCGGAGTTCGCATCTGTCAAATACTTGATTTAGCTAAAGGTTCTGTTCACCACAGACACGTTGATCCAGCTGTACGTAGTTCATCTGGCACTAATGGATGCACAATGTGATATTAAACATCATGTTTGTGAGCCTGTTTCAGATTTGGATCTGGTTACTGAAGAAGTATCTGCAATTGGGCCGGCGCAGACAAGAATTTCTGAGTGTGCGAAGAGGAAAGAGAGTCACTGTTACAACAATCCGGAGTTTCATTTAAACTGCGGCAGATGTAGTGAATGTAATTTGTAAATGAACACTATGTTACTGTTGTTTGCGTGCATGAGTAATTACTCTGTGCATTACATGGGTTACACAACATTTCCGATGGCCCACTCGCTGTGTTGTTGCCACTGCGTAAAAACTAGCGCTGGGTTCCAGCCAAGTACACTTGCGGATATTATTGAGTATTTCCAGCCTACCCCAACAGTCCCTCAACGCAAGCCAGATAGAGGATCGGAAGCTTTTGCAAGTTCTCTGACGTATTCAAAGTCTAACGGACACTGCACTGCTAGGTAGATTCTTCCTGAAGGAAATTTGGGTTCACTATTCATCCAAGGATATACATAATTTTCTTAATACCAACCCACATGTTATCCTGTCGCAGTCAGCCAAAACTGCCGATCTCATCTGAGAGACATGGTGGAACTGGGCTTTCCAAGCATAGATGCCAGTGTCTAGAAAGCATTGACATTGGTCGGCCAGGACCAACAACGTAAACGTGCTCATTGTCAACTCCAGGCCTTCAATATACGCAACCCACTGTCGCGTATTCCGTTGAGCCGTTCTAAATGACGAGCATCTCATTCTAGTTCTTGAAAACGACGGGTGCCTGCAACCAATATCTACTGCAATCACCGCTAGTACCACCAGCATTTCAGTATTCCTGTTTGATTTTGTCACAGTTACTGCTCCTTCTCGAAATGGGATCAGGAATACTAGTCGGCCAGTACGTTCCGTCGATCGTCGTGACGGTACTCGTAGTTGGCGGCCTGGAATCCGGATTTCGCTATCTCACCGATGCAGGTGCGCAAGACAACTTTCCACAACCAGAGTCTCGTGACCAAACCACGCACGGGCAGTTAACCTTACGTTTACCCTTTATGGCCAGCGTCCTTTTGCATCAAATTTAGGTTTTCGCTGCGCTTTTAACTGGGTTTTTACAATGGTGGAGTCTTAGATGCCAAGCACTGACGAAGTTTTCGAAGGGTGCTTTGATTTGCTAATTGACTCTCGATTTTGTTAGGTAGTCGTCCACATGACGCTTCTCTCGACCATCCAGATTTGGGTCAATTCAGCCTCAACCAGTCTCGTGTACCAACATACAATTACGAATAACCACATCTCATTTGTTGAGCAGTATCCTGCGGACAGCCTTTAGACAGTCTACCTAATTTCGACAGTCACAGGTGCAAAATGACCCCCACATCATCATGACTGACCAGCCGGTGTTCGCAAAAGCTTAATGATTAACGCTAGATAAGCTAAAGTTAACACTCACCGGACTCAAGCACATGCTCGTGCCTGGTAGTAATCACTCTTCGAATAGCCCTTAGGCTTCACCACTCGGTTTGTTGGCAAAAACGTCACAAAACTGGCATCTGAGATGAGACTGGCACGCGCTCAACACAACTGCGCTAGCCTACACATATCTGACATCACGTGAATGCCTAAGATATCAGTGCACTCCCAAAAGTCGATCTGGTCTGCGCTTACTACGACATTTCAGTCGCCGCCAAGGATAGCTCGAAGGCAGCAGCAATTGCGACGTTCGGTTTGATTCAGGCTTTACGCATGCCGTTTGGTCTGAGAAATGTCGGTGCAGTATTTCAGCGATTTATCTACGATGTCACAATTGGTTGGATTTCATCCATTCTTATATCGAAGATCTCTTAATGGTGATCACGTGCAAAGAAGAGTATTGGGCGCACTTGCGACATCTCTTCGAACGATATACAGCATTCAGCATCGATATTAGTTTGAATATGTTTGTTGTTGGCCAACCAGTAGTCAGGTTATTGGGAATTCAAGTTGGCCCTCAAGTCACTAGACGACTGACCAGTAGAACGCAAATTACCTGCGAACTTCAACATGTCACAGTGCTCGCTGCTGTCCAGCGTTTCGACGGTATAATAATCTACTACCGACTACTCAGTCCGCATTGATCTGAGCTGATGTGCCCCCCAACCGTCTTACTTCACAGTTGCACTGTTATGACCGCAAATGACACTTGGCTTGAGAACTTGGTTGTTACAGAACATTCGCTACAAGTTAAGTGAGAATATAAAAGAACGAACGTAAATACAATGCTGCACGATTGCCCCTTATTCATATCCCTGGCATTAGTGCAGCAAAAATTACTTTGTTGCCACGTCACATATGGTGCATACGCACGTTTCCCATAGTCACTTCTAGCACACGACCTTCCTGACGTTGAGACATGCCTTTTGGTTTCTGCGAGCACCGATCACGCTATGCTACTCACAAACGAAGATGCATGTTATACAACAGTACCAACAGTATCGTTGAATTGTTGGCACTGTCACGTCACTCTTCCGACTACATCGTAGACGCAGTTGCTGTCACATCAATTAGGCGGCAACACCACCCTCAGCATAACCCTGGACGCCTCTGAAACGGCTGTTGTTTTCGTACTCCAACAATTCGTCATTAGGCTCGGAAATCTCCTTTCTTTTGTTGTGAGCCAAAACGCGGATGGCACAAGGATTGTTTATTCAGGAAAGCAACGCGTGGGTTATGCGTTTCAACAAGACAACAAACGAAAACACTCATCTGCATACGGTACTCGGCCCAGACCGTCACGGCTGCCACAGACGTCAACGCTCAGTTCCTTTACGTTCCCTTACGTACCAAGAACCATTTCATGCGATGCTGCACTCCAACATTTCTTCTTGTATTTTTCCTGCGGCTACTTCGATGTCAAAATATATGCTCTGGTTCCACTACTGAATAGCAGTGGTGTGAGTAGTATAGCATGATCGCTCCTACTCACTACACTACCACCCGTCAATAAACCGAACACAGCACATTCGGTCATGAGTTGCGCGGTATCTGATTGACCGTTCATCACTTTCGATGAGACTCGTAGGTTGCCATTTCGTGATTTTCACCGATCACAAACCATCCGTAAACGATTTTCGCGACCGACCCAACTGCCGGTTGTCAAACAAAGTGTGTCACCTCGACTTCGTATCACAGTCGTTCACAAACCTGGGGTATGCTCTGGTAGAGACAACGATGCGAACGAAGCCCTGTCATGAGTATCGGAACTCGTGGGCCACCACGTAATGGACGACGCACATCGGAATAACACAGTCTTCCAGCGAGTCGCCCATCAGCCAGAGCTCGAGGAGCGATTTTGTGGGACACTTCTACGGGGTCCCGCAGCCAGTTGTGTCAAAAGCGTCTTCGATGTTGCTTGTATGGCACGCTACATAACATTGCCTATTCTGTCAACTCTGGCCACAACCTAGACGGTCCACGTTAGGTAAGTTTATCGCAGTACTCAAACTAATGGTAACATTCGGGCGTGATCTTGCTTAACTTGTCAACAAGTTGTGATCGACCGCCATTTGTACACACGACTGACCGACACTTCTCATTTACACATGGTCATATCGGCAACTTAGATGCTTTTCGTTTTTCAAATGGTATGTCTTATATCTTACCGAGCAGAGATTGTTTTTTGCAATGGTCGAAAACTGTTCCCGTTAGTACTGTCCCATCGCAAACCGTGATGTGCACATTTGTTGCGCGCTCGATAATATTTCCCGGATGTCTGACCTTGCCCCCAAATTGATACGTCGTTCTTTCATAAAAATACTGTATTCGTTCGACTGTTACAATATCAGAACGGCTGTTGATGATTCGGGTTAAAATGTAATGATCGAACGACTCCATCGATAGGTAAATGCAAGAAAATTGACTGGATCTGGGTACTTTGAGCCTGTGCCTCGAACCAGTGTATCAGTCGCTGAATCGCTTATTGTGATCGACGGAATAGACTGGATGAAACGACTATCCATCGTTTCCACAGTGTTGGGTTAAACCTCATTTATACGTCCTGAGTTTTCTCATCACATTGAGTTCTGCAGTTTCTATACGTTCGGTCGTAATTCAATTCAGTTCATTCCCTATCATCACAATTTGCTGTTGCGTTTTGTAACCATCTACAGTGGTTGCCGAAATGGATTGGTCACAGATTAAATTCAAATACTCGTTGAGTGGAAGCTTATTTGGAGAGGTTGGACACTTGGTTTTCACGCAAAACCCGATTAGGTTTGGGAGAAGCTGGCTTAATTTCTTCATGCTTATGCTCTTTGGCTTCTCCAGAATTGCCAATCGGTATTCCCTAACTTGCGTTGAAGAAAATACTTCTGCAACATGTCATTCAGACAAATGTTGTGGCGGTTGAAACAGAAATATTCAATGCATTAATTTGTTCACAATCTCAGTCTATTCGAGATTCCGTCCTACAGTTGAAAACACAAGTGGTTAAATTGGAATATGGTAGCAATTTACTGGATCACATACGCGATCAACTGATTGTTGGTTTAACTTATCCCAGTTACAAAATAAACTTCTCTTGCATCGTGACCAGATCATTTGTCAAGTGTGTGAACAGTATGGGGATGAGAAACCTGTTGCGTAGACCACTGAAATTGTCCAATGCATCTATTTCGAAAAGCAACAACCTCAGGCAGAAACAAGATCACCACTTCAAACCTCGTACTGCGTTCGTGCGTGAGGACCGTTGTTCATTCGTCTAAAGGAAGTAATGCGAACTCAGTGATATAACTTAGGAAATGCGCAACCTATGGAGGCAATCATCCCCGATATTGTTATCCACGAAGACGGACATAATGATTCACCTCTGGTAAAATATGTGATATTCGATCGGTACGTTAGTCCAAAAGTTTACGTCGTTTAACGACGAATTCTAATTCTACCTATAACCGTGCTGAAGAACATTTCTACCTTTACTTTTGTTTGGCCCAAAAAAATTCACTCATTTGAACAGTGTCTGTTACTGGCAAAATTCACACATCAAGGTTATGCTGTTGTAGTTTAGGAACACGTAATATAACGGTGGTGATTACTCAGCTCAAACAAAGAGCTAGTATAACCTGTAGTAATAATAAAACACGTTAGTCAACGAAATCGTAATGTAATCAATGTCTGCACAACGTAATTATTCGTGCATCAAAACGACACTAGCACACAATGTTCGGTTAGGAATACGATCACTACAAACGTTGTGTTGATCAGTAATTTGCATTCAATTGCCATCAAACTGTGTTCTTCACTCACGCTGATGTTCAATGCCAACACAAAGTTGAATACTAGTGTAGTGAGTAGGAGCGATCATGCTATACTACTCACACCACTGTAATTCAGTAGTGGAACCAGAGCATATATTTTGGCACCAGAATAGTTGCAGGAAAAATACAGGAAGAATTATTGGAGTGCGGCATTACATGAAATGATCTGGTACGTAGGGAAGTAAAGAAACTAAAGCGTTGACGTCTGTGACAGCCGTGGCGTCGGGCGGAATACCGTATGCAAATTAGTGTTTTTGCTTGTTGTCTTGTTGAGACGCATAAGCCACGCGTTGCTGTCCCGAATAAACAATCCTTGTGCCATCCGCGTTCTTGGCTCACAACAATTGGTGCCGTGACCAGGATCGGAGGATGAAGATCCCGTGGCCGCAGCCGTTCGAGGATGGGGACGTCCGGAGTTTCCTGGAGGACTTCGAGGACGTGGCGGAGGCGGTCGGAGTGAAGACCGACCGGGCGAAGCTGGCGGCCCTGCGGATGCTGCTCAAGGGCAGGGCGAAGGAGGCGCTGATCGCCGGGTTCGGCAGCCCTGCCGACTGCCAGGAGGCAATGCGGCGGTTCAGGGGCGCCCGGCTTGGACCAGGAGGCGACGCTCTTGTGTATGCCCTGTCACTGCGGGCAACGTTGTCAAGAGCCCTGCCGCATTTGGACGAGGATTCAGAGCAACGCATGCTGACGGACCAGTTCTTGGATGGAATGCCACCAATAGTCCGGGATCAGCTCAGAGTTGCGCTCATTGCGCATCCGATGACATTGGAACAGCTGGCTGATGCGGCTCGACAACTGCTGGCAGAAAGCTCCCCGACAGTCAACGAGTTGAAGACAGGTGAACAAAGTGAACTGAGCGAACTTCGATGCGCAGTGGAAAAGTTGACTCAGGAAGTGGCGGCTTTGAAGGTGAGGAGGATAACCGGTAATGACGTCTGCTACAGATGCGGAAGACGTGGGCACTGGCAAAGAGTTTGCCCACTTGGCAAGAAACGACCACATTTAAATAAACGTTTCAATAATTGTCTTTTGTCTGGGAAGGGAGATCCGGTAATCGGGGCAGTTGATAAAACGGCAATTCAGGCTAGTTTAGAAATCAATGGTAGCTCGGAGTGTTGTTTGATTGACACTGGGGCCGCGATTTCATTGATTGGGCCGAGGCCAGGAAAGATCGTTCAGCCGTGTACGATGGTCGTTCGAACAGTCGGTGGGTTCACTCTGAAAGTTAGTGGTTTGGCAGAATATGATGTCCGAATCAATGGTCACGTAGTCAAACAACCTTTCGTCGTTTCCCCCGACGCACGTCAGACCATATTGGGAGCGGATTTTCTTGACCGCGCTGAGGCCATGATTGATTTGAAGCATGATGAACTCGTAACGAAGTATGGTGTGGTTCCATTGGTGAGAAAACGCAGACCCCAACTTGGACAACTTGAAGCGAACAGAGCAATACCAACCTGTGACAACCGGTCGTTGAATGAAGTGATACGCAAGTTCCGAAAACTCTTCACTACGGATCAGGATCCATATGGCTATTGTGACTGGATTGAACACGAAATCTCCATTAAGCCAGACCGGTTTCGACCATTCGGCCCCAGAAGAACTCCTGTACACCTACAGCCGGAAATTGAACGACAAGTGAAGGACATGCTGAAGGAGGAAATCATTGAGGAAGCTGATAGCCCGTTCAATTCCCCCGTCTTGTTGGTTAGGAAGCCCAATGGTAAATTTCGATTTTGTGTCGACTTCAGACGGCTCAATGAGATTACGGTCAATAAAGTCGTAGCAGTCCCAGCGGTAGCAGAGATTTTCGATAAGCTACAGAACTCCAGGATATTTACTACTGTGTTAGACCTACGGTCTGGATATTGGCAGATTCCAATCAAGCAAT
>LOND01003394.1:2875-26762 GCA_014220965.1 Paragonimus kellicotti | reverse complement strand
CACTTTCTGAGATCTTGTGACTCAGAAACTCTATTATGGTCTTACCTAGTTCGCGTCTGGTTGAGTTAACTGTGACGCCATGCTGGGTCAAACGTTCGAGTGAGGTGCGTAGATGCGTAAGGTGTTCCTCTTTTGAAGAGCTAGCAACTAAAATATCATCTAGATAGGGGTAAACAAAGTCCAAGCCGCGAGTCACTTCATGAATGAAGCGTTGAAAAGTTTGAGCTGCGTTGCTCAAACCAAATGGCATTCGAAGAAACTCGAAAAGGCCAAAAGGGGTGATAACTGCGGTTTTGGGTATATCTTCTTTGGCTACCGGGATCTGGTGATAAGCGCGTACCAAATCTATCTTGCTAAATATGCTTTTTCCATGTAAGCAAGTAGTTAAATCCTGCATGTGCGGGATCGGGTACTTGTCAGGGACGGTTGCTTTATTGAGCCTGCGGTAATCACCGCATGGGCGCCAATCACCTGACTTTTTAGGGACCATATGCAGCGGTGAGGCCCATGGACTCTCGGAAGGGCGTATTATCCCGAGTTCAAGCATGTGCTCGAACTCTGCCCTGGCGAGTTTAAGTTTGTCGGGAGCCAACCGGCGAGGCCGTGCGGAGACGGGGGTCCCTTAGTGCGGATGTGATGAGTGACACTAGAGGTCACTGTTGGAATATCGTTCGATGAGCGAACGAGCTGTGGGAACTCAGTGAAGAGATCCACAAATTGCCTAGGGGCGGCGGGATGGGCATATATGGGTGTTATGGCCGCAACTGTTGCGTGCGTGCCAGGTATGCTTAGTTTGGTGCTGGAATCGATTAACAGACGGCGTCTCGTATCGACCAGCAGGTCGAAATGCCGGAGAAAATCGATGCCGATTATGGCGAAAGGTACCGCCGCGATCGTAAACACCCATCTGAATGTCCGCCGGAGGCCTAGATTAAGAGTTAAAGAACGCTGCCCATATGCGGTTATAGGAGTTCCATTTGCAGCACGGAGCTGTGGGCTGCATGGATTCGGCACCTCGTCTTTTGTGGACGGAAACACGCTAACCTGCGCCCCGGTATCAACCAGGAACGTGTGTCCCGTTTCTACATCCTTCACGAAGATGAGGCGACAGGGAGAGTCAGCGCCGACGGCATTGTTTGCCGGTAAAGTTCGGCTGTTGAGTTTGCATCGCCTTAGTGACGTATAGGTGCAGGGTTCAGTACATCGCTTGGCTCGGTTGCCAAAACGTTCGTGGTACCAACAGCAGTCAGTTTTTGACCGCGGTGTGTGTCGCCTAGGTGATAAGCCAGGTCGGCAACTGAGGAACGACTTGAAGAAATTTTGTTCAAATCATGTCGCAAAGCTGTGATTTCTTGCTTATACCTGTTGAGCCGAGTTCCTGTTTTGTGTTAACCACACTGTCAGAAACGCGCGTGCCTATTGTCGGACGTGGACTAGGGTGTGGTACACTCAAGCAACTCAGTAGCGGTTGAAAACGCTCCACTACTTGATCAGCGATTTTCGCTGTTTCGGCAAGAGTCTGTGAACGAGCAACGGAAACTATTGCTTGCGTTTCTTCTGGTAATTTGCTAAGCCAGAGCTCCCTGATGAGGGATTCGTCCATGTGCGAGCTGCCGATGAGTTGCTGCATCTCTGCTAGCAATGTTGTAGGGCGTTTGTCGCCTAGCTTAAGGTCGTGAAAAAGTTGTTGCACTCGGGTCTTTTCAGAGGGTGTCGCCCGATTGATAACTGCCTTTTTAAGGTATCGTACTTATGCTCCATCGGTTGGCTTACTATAACATCGCGAAGCTGTATTGTGACTTCACTCGGAAGCCTGGCTAACAACTGACAGAATCTTGTTTGATCAGACAAAATCCCGTTGTTGTAAAATTCTGCTTCTAAGTAAACAAACCACAGAAGAGGGTCCATTTCCAAAAACGGAGGGACCACTAGCGCATTAGTACCGATTAAGGGGCTGTCAACGTGCTTAGGTAACGTTTCAGACATTGGGTAGTGATTACACGGTTATGAGCTGTCAAGAACTAATTAAACCGAATTGAGAAAATATATAAATGAATATCTTGGACGTATACACGAACAGAGAAAAACAACTGATTACGCGTACGTCAAGAAAAATAACAAGTATGCAAAGGAACGAACTCACCAAGACACAAGAAACGACTGTAGCGGAACGTTCGAAAATTACGGGCTCACCAATTGTTGGAACTAGTCCAACAGAATAATACCCAGTCTGTACTCACTATCGAAAACCAATCGACAATGAAAACAAAGATTCAGCGCGTTGACCCTCGTGTATTAGTATCGACCCTGGAAAATAGAGTGTACAGAGAAAACACGTCAAGCTAGCGAGGCACGGAGCGAGTTGTGATTTTAGCCCCGGGACGGATATTACAAAAGGGATGGCTTGACTAAAACAAAAGTAGGTAAAACCAAAATCAACAAAAGTGTACAGGTGAATGCGACTATCAAAAATATCATTTGTTATAGTCTGCTACAGGCAGCTTGAGTTCATCTGCTTCCGTATACTGTTTCGTATGAACGACACGCGACCTCAATCTAGTTGGAAACAATGCAGTGGAGTGAATAGAATTTACTTCTGAAGATTCCAAGTGATAGAGTGGGACATAATACCCTTTTCTCACGCCGCTGCATATCAACCGAAGATGAAAACAGCCATATGATAGCATCATTTCCAACCATTTCCAAGGACAACATTTCGTCGACCAGTATCTATCTGAAATCTTCCAAACTGAGAGAAAACAGTACAAATATCGTATAGACAAGGAAGCTGTAAACGTTGTCATACATGTTTCATCATCAAATGTGTTAGTGTTCTTGTTGAAATGCAATGCCAACATTGTGTGGTCGTATATTTCCATTTCGACCATATCTTCGAAACCACAAAATGAAGCACTCTCAGGCTATAGAATGACGTATTCCATCTGGGAAATTGCAATGAGCGCATTCACAAGACTTGAAAAAGTGAGCTAACGCCAATAACGGGTGATTTTCGCGAAAATGGTGGAAATTTTTTTATCACAAAACCAGTACTTTTGGCACTTGATCGATGTATTCCAATATTTGCAGTACCGCTGTTTATTTAAAATTGATGCATTGTGAGTACTTTGCCTGGAATTCCGATTTTAAAATTTCAAAAATATTTAAAAACGAGGATTCGCGCCAAAATGACCGTTTTCCCTTTTGAACGACCTTCAAGCCGAATCCCTCGAAACGGATAATTTCCAGCGGTGGTCTGGATGGTTGTCCCTGCTCGCTGTTAGTGATTGTCCTATCTTGCAACCGGATACCAGCATGCCGGTAACCATTCCAGCGGTTCGTCATTGCTGGCACTGTTTGAAGGACAGTACTTTGTTTACAGATGTTGTTTCCCATGATTTTGTCACCATCGCCAACTTTCCTTGCCTTATTGTGAACGTATATCACACTGAGTTCCCGGATTGCACAGTGGAGCATATCCCTTTTCTTAAATCTACTCAACCTTTGTTCACTCACAGTCAACCGTCGCGGTGTATTTTGTTCTTAATGACTGCACACAGTGGAGAGCCTTTAGCTGCGCACGTATCACGAATAACGGTCAAGTGTTCGCTTTTTCCGCTGGATGCAACCTTTGTTTTGTAGTGACCAGCGACCGTGTGTTTCATCTAAAGATCTCGACTGCAACCGTGTTTTCCCGTTCGTTTGTTCTATACGCATCAGCTGCCCGTACGTCATCCTCCCGCCCACTTTTTGACAGTTCTCGCCCAAGTCATCCGTCCCTTATTCCCACGTCATCGTCAACATCGTTGCAACCGTCCACGAGTTCATCCGTAGCACCCCTGGCAGCATCCTCACCACAAAATGAATCGGCTGTTTGTTCTATGCTGTCCAAAATGATGCATATGCTTGAGGGATTGGCTAAAGACGTGTCCATTTTGAAGGAACGTCTCCAGCAGCGTCGCCTCTTCCCTGAATTTGACGCCCAGGGTCAGGCTGTGCGCGACATCCGCGCACCTGTTCTGCCGGTAACAGTGCAATCAGTTTCCGTGAACTGGAAGCTAATTACGAAAGGACAACAGTTTTGGACAATTGTAGAAGCATACGGCTAATAAATTGAACACCGTTAGATGGACCACCTGAAAACAGTGAATGTTCCTGTCTACAAGGCTACTGCTTCGCCGTTGTATGAGGGAGGCAATCGGATCACAGCTGGCATTACAGATGACTTACGCTGGAGGAAAAAATAAAATCGCCTTCAAAGACTCCATCCTGAGGCGTGTAATAGAAGGTTAGTGAAGTGTAACAGTAATGTAATATATTTCGAACGTAGAAACAATTCTATCTCGAGAAAACAGTCCGGAGACAGGGCGAGATGATGTAAACAAGTGGATGCGCTATTCGGTTCTACGACGCTCGTGACCGTAGGGAAGGTGTTGACCAGAGAAAGCCGAAGATAATGGAAGTAAGCGTCCAATGAAAGTTGTGTTATCATGTAGCATGATGGTGAGTTTGGAAGCAATAAGAGTGACGTGATTTGGGTATTAATGAATCTCACCCTCTTAAAGTGTGTGTCACCTTGAGTCTGTCATGCGTTTTCACATGAAGTTGATTTTCAACGGCGTTAAGTTGTGCAGACCATAAGTCTTAATCAATTGTGCTATCTTGTAGCATGAGGACGTGAGTTTGAGATTTAAGATTTATTTATTGTTTGTATGTAACTTTCCTGCATTTCAGTCACGTTCGTTGGTTCATTTTTTCCAGGAAACAGAATCACATACGGAAGGATGATGTACGTGAGAAGGACTCATTTTGTATGTTTCATTTACTGCAATAAATTCCCCCTATTCACTTCCGATGGGTTTTCTTTCCACTCAGTGTATCATAGCGTGATAGCGGCTTTGGACGTTTGCGTAGTACTTGCAAGATGATTTATGTACGTTGTTTCGGGGCCTTCTGTGTTGTATTAAGTTATTTCGGGTTAATTTAGGGGGTAATTTCGTGGTTTTGGGTTAATTTGGGGATGAATTACGTGATTTTGGGTTGATGTATGCGTAACTTACGTCATTTCTGGTTAACGTAAGAGCAACTTACGTCGTTTCGGGCTAACTTAGGGTCAAATTACGTCATGTCGGGTTAATTTAGAGATGAATTACGTCGTTTAGGATAAACTTAAAGGTGAATTACGGCGTTTTGGTTCAACTTAGGGATCATTTGCGTTGTTTAGGGTTAATTTCAGGGCAAAATTGGGGCTCAAGGGTTGGACCAATCAGAGAATTAATGCGTTACACTCGTTAGGGCCGAGTTAGGGATTGTGTCCTAAATCCCTAAGGAATCCCTAAATGATCTCCGGATTGGTCCATTAGACCGAATTAGGGATTTACCCCAATTTACCCCTAATTGTGCTAGCAGGGAACATGTTCTGACGGGCAGTGTGCTACATGGGAGGGACAGAACGTAAAACGAGAAAATGGTGGAACCGAGTAAGTATGTACTCAGATGATCGGCTAAACTTGATACGTTAAACAATGACGATAATAATTGTATAAATTTTGATGCTCAGAGCACCAAAAGTAAAATATAAAACGGATATAGATACTGTGACCCAATTAATTTAATACGTAACGAAATTAGTGTTATTCGATAACGAATAACAGTGATCGTATGTAATCTTTTGATGCACAGGGCACCAATAGGGCAAAAATATGAATAGACAATGACAGCGAGAAAATTTGAACCAAATTTCGAGTTACCCGCGTACAAGGTCAAAATTGGCCTCCAGCTAAGCAAATCAGCTGCAAAGGCCATTATCCCTAAAGAGCGTGATCTGAACGGAAAGCACACTGACGGAATACATTTGGCGAACTAGAAATCTGTTCTTGCATAAGTTCGACAGTAACAGAAATTAGAATTGAATAAATGAATGAAAAAGTAGCAATAGCTTTGCGAAAAATTATAAAATATGAGGGCTTACCAGTTTTAGTTTGTACGTGTACTAAATTAACGCTTTACCAGGCATACGCAATTGTAGGTTATTGTACATATTTTCATATTTCGCTTCATTTTTATATATAGTCTACAGCACTTGTTCTTGTACAAAGTGAACACCACTTGTTTGAATTGATTCTACTTAGCAATACACTTTTGGTGCGCGCGTCTCGTCTCCTTGGTGCTCCTGTTCCGCGTAGATCGGGATTGCCTATAGTGAGCTATTCAGCGACTGCATTTTGAACTGACTATTCGCGTTTATACCTTTGTATTTGGCTAGTCCTCTATACAATGAATACCAGATGAGAAAAGAGAATACGAATAAGTGCGGGAGACCGTGTGTGTGCACAGGACGCTGGAATAGTAAAACGATCGTATGACGGAAAAAACAAGACATGTATCATGGAGCTAGATTCTTGCTCTTTGGTCCGTATGCCTTGATTTTCCTTAGCATCATGTCAACGTAATCCAGAATATGTAACTAGAAGGCAGTGGGTCTGCAAGCAAATCATATTAAACCATCTACTGGCCACACAACAAGCAGATTTCAGTGTAAAGAAGTAAAGGTGCTAGTAGGGCGCATTTAAAGGAAACCTTGGCATAACCACATGCCAGCTGTCAAGTAGAACGAATATCAACGAATACTTTGGTCGATCTTCAGAATTCGAACAAGCCTCGGACTGGTTGGGCGACGTTTCCGACGGCAGTGACCAAAACGTTGTCATTCCATGTAGTGTAGCCTACAGCGTTGAAGATGAGGTGACCTCATTATACGGCCACTAGTGAGGCTGCGATATCCATGTCACCACACCAACTTTGATAATGGAAGTTTGTAGTCAATTCACATCCCCAAGGTAACATGGGCAAGTACGTTGGCACCAGTCAGGTAGTTCTCATATCGAAGAAAGTTTATGTTATCGAGAACGTTGAAAATGATTGCGCTACACTGTACGCTTCTCGTCGGGCTGACTTTTTGGAACCATCAAAAGTATACGGTTCGGTTGTTACTGACTTATCCGGTGAGATGCAGGATCTCACTGTCTTCCCCCTGTAGCGACCCCATTTGTTTATTACTAACTATGTTAGAGTTACGATTGCCTATTTGTACTCTTTTGGTTTCCAACTTTTGTATGTGCTTAAACATTTGTTTGAACGAGTATGGATACCGACAAGTACCCCGCGCACTCGAACGTACGACCCCGCTGCGTGCTCGCTTGTCGCTCCGCTCTTCTACCGCTTCGTCTTGTTCATCGTTCGCTCTCACGTTGACCTCGCGGGTCGACAATATACTCCTTGTTTACTCATTGCGTTATTCATAACCGGCCGGCTTTGATTCGCCCTGTTTTTCACCCCTATCGCCACAGAGTTAGTTGAACGACTTTCCGATAAAATTTAACTTCATTTGCGGTCGGAATTTGTTTGTCATCCATGATTGAAAGACTTTCGGCTAGGTCCAGATCATTATTTCAGACAGTTTCTCGCTTCAGCTTGTTACTCCGGTTCGTTTCAGTTCAATTCACTTGATGAAACTGGGTTGAATGAAGTCCTGCCCATTTTCTTGCGTCGGTGGACGTTCGAGAGCATTGAGTGCCGCAGCGGTAAACGAATGAAGCTTTCACTTCCGTGCAGAATCGTAGGAGTTAACAAACTACTTGTCACTTGAGCTAAGGTCATCAGTGCCTTTGGAAGACAAACCAACAGCTGCCACCCAAAACTCAAGGTCCTCTTCTCATTAAGCAGACGTAAGCGAGAAGGGAACAAATGTTTGAAACGACTTTATTGTCAGATGCATTTTTTCAGATATACTATCAACTCGCAATTGGAATACCCCCAGAGGCAAAAGGATATGATGCTAACGACAAATAGAGGTGGGAAGCTTGACCAACTTTAACCCATCAGAAGTGTGCCACTAAGCAGATCGCTAACGTAACGACAACATTCACAGCAAGTCCATGAAAAGAAATGGCCGACAGTCATCGGGCGTTTTCTGGATCCATTTTACACTTAATGGGAATGGGGCATTGCGCGAAGGCATTTTCTATCTGTTGCTCACTTGATAGGCTGAGCAATTCACCCCAGCTGATATTAGTCAGCTGTCGCCTTTCCGAACGCGAGATCCTGAACACAACGGTTGACGTTTACATGCAGCTGGAATAATGATTCTACCCTAATAATTTTTTCTGTTTATCTTTTATGAGCCCTTTACGTGAAAAAGCGGAGGTCAAATCTTGACAACCTCTCTATATGCAGTTCACTCCTCAGCACCCCCAGTGAGATTCTTCGTAATACAATCTTTCACATTTCCTTCCAACAGTCTCAGGATGGCCGGAGTGAAACCCGCTGATCCGTAGTTTGTTAACTCATGCTTCTTCGTTCTTTGTAGGCTGGCAAAGTGCCGGCCTTCCTCCAGTCTTCTGGAAATGGTGATCTTCAGGACGCTGTGAATGAAAAACTGTGTGAGAAGTTTTCTCAACTCATTATTCGAGGGTCTCAGTATTTTGGCATGGGCACTACCGGATCTCACCTCCTTACTGACATGTAGCCTGCTCAATCTATCCGTTGTGTGTCCTCCGTTTTTTAACTCCCCCCAACACAAGTTCGTCCGCGCCCGACATTTGGATGGTCACTGTGGTGTCGTCGGGACCCATGTTGTTAACCGTTCAAGAGGAGACACAGAGAGTCTTCGGTTTTCTAAGGTGATGTTCCATTAGGTCTATTCCGGGCATCTTCCTTTTCTTATGTACTCCATGACAGTTGACTCTGCCCGCTTTGTGCTAGCAAAATCTAATGAGCTTGCTCGTGTTCACTGTCGAAGGATTTGTTGAACAACGCTTAATCTACCAGCGACATCTATCGACGAAAACCCAGCAGGTGAAGTGGAGTTGTCCTGGAGTTCGACCAACTCTGGCCACCAGTAATGTTGGAGTCGGTCGACACCAAAGACGGGGATCCGATCAACTTCGATGATGGCCAGAAAAGCAGTTGATTAACCATGTTCGTGTGCGCTTTCAGCGGCATCGAGCGATGTGCACGTTGGGTAGGAGAGCATCCCACAAAAAATTTCTGCCATTCTCATTTCATTTACAACCACGAAAGTTAATGGTTCAAACCGTGCATACAATTCGCACTGCGCATTCACCGATTAGCCGTATCCTCGAATGGGCTGTATACAGCCAAATTGAGAATATTCCCGCGTCTTCCGGGGAGCATGGCGAATAATGGAATGGTCAATAAGACGTCCTGAAAAAATATCACCAGAGCAATTACTTGAATTCCATCTTGTGTGCAATTCATTCATCTGGCCCGTGCACCAGCAGAAGAAACAGTCATACTTATCGCGCAGGCGACACTTGCCGGCACACATGCGCGTAGGTTACTGTCACATTTCAACGAATTCAAAAGAACAGAAAAGTTCGGAAACTGACTTATGCAATTTGCACGCGGTAATGATTGAAGAATGTTTTTGCGTTCATTCGCCCGGTTCCACTCGTCACGTTACCGTCCCAATGGCATGAGCAATCTGACATGCAGGCGTTATCAAATGAGACTATGAATCACCAGTCAGAAACCAGCGCTATCAATCAGAGCATGATGCTCACCAGGACTGGGTAGTACGTCAACGGAAATAAATAAACCTGAAATATCACGAATACTGAATGAATCTGCGTGAAACCACTGGCCAGCATACAGGAATAAACAAGAAAACATGACTTTGGTTTGTTTTGAGAAGCTTGAAAGTGTTACCCGCCACACTCGACAGAAGTCAATGGGAGTATGTAAAACAGGCTGGAAACCATCCGCAGGGAAGCGAATGCTCACTTAGGTAGACCGTTAATATGTGAGGTTGTAACATAGTCATAATGGCAATGGACGGAATTTTATAGAAGGCCTAAAATATGCCCATTTTGTTGTAGGAAACGATTTTGTTTTAATGTGTTAAAAATGTTTTTGGAGGACGTTAGGGAATCGCGATATTTTGATAACGAAATATGTTGACGAGATAGCTGACATATATGATTTGGTTGATAAAAGGATTTTTAGCAACGATTAAATGATGAACGTGCGTAGTATGAGTTGTGAATCATTTTTCTTCAACTTGTGCATTCAATAATCCATGAAATAGTTGCTGACAGCTGACTTCAATGTGAGGTTGTATAATCATCACCACTTGGAAACTGGGAACAACAGATATCTAAAACAATCGTGGGCCAGTAAATAGAGCTGCATGGGGCGATTTCCAGATATGAAGTGAGCCTCAGTCTGTGTAATCGAGCATGAGCAGATTGAAAGATATGGTAATAATTAAATTGGTAAACGGAGGAGTTGGACGAAATCCGTAGTACGCGGAAGCACGTATGCTTTACAAAGAGACGAATGGTTGGACGCATTGACGTCTGTGCTCGACAGTCAGCCTACGTGCACCCCATAGTCACAACGCCATGACCTAGGTTTCAGCGTCGTAGGCAATACATCTTTCGAGGTGGATGCAACTAAAACCGCATAGTTAATGAATAATAACGTACCTGGTGAGGGGGTTGCAGCTGCTCAGTGCAGAAGGGGCAGTGCGATATACCAGCGTCAGTCATACATTCTGAATGGAAAATGAGCTGGTCGCTATCGCATCGATAACCATTCACGTTCACGGGATCACCACAATATCCACAAGGCACCCCCATGTGAACCTTTTTCTCCCATCTTGGCTGTTTCGCACTGCAGGACGGAACAAGAGGGAAGTCCGTCTGTGGTAAGGCCGCCTTAGCTTTCTCAATGGATTGGTGCATGAAAGCTATGATAGCCTTGAAAATGCGACTTCCTGTTCTGGGACTAACATCCTGCAGCTTGGCCAGCCCGTGGTGCAGCATTTTGTAATCCGGTTGAAATGGATTATTAACGGCGACGGTTACCTCTCGACGAAACACATTGCAAATTGTATTCTGCAAGCCAACGTCGATGGATTGGGAAACGGCCTAGAACAAATGTGGTTTCCGGTAATAATAACTTACTGTATGGGTAGAAGTCTTTTTGAAGACGGAAAGCATGTGAATGCATGGTAACCACATGGACCTGTAGAAACCGCAATCGCACGTGCCATCACTGATGTTCACCATGTACTTTTTACCCTCATGGCTCACTCGTAGCTAACAATTGATATTACATAAGATGCAATTACCTTGAACTCGTCTAGTCGTTTACAGTGCAGTAGGGGAAGGCGCCCACTGAGATGCTTCAGCACAAGTTGACTGGCGAACGTTGTTAGCCGAGACAGTATATTTTTCACGTACACGTCCACGCTAACCACCTCACGGCGATCACAACCGTAGGTGCACTGCATCTCAAACTCTCGCATTAGCCACTCGCTGTGGGACCAAATTTTACTAATGGCAGTGGCTAAGTGATCCCGTGGGTGAGTGCGCTTCTTCAGTCGCCCATTTGCATTCTCCAGACGATTGTTTGTTCGGTTCCCGAAGTGAACAACGTTCGATTGTGCGTGGATGGCCCACTTTGGCTTTATATAAAGCCAATTGCACATAAGGTAGTTCAGAAACCTCGGGTCTGTGCGTCCAAGCAATGCAACATCTCGGTTGAACCTTAACCATAAATGAACAAACGTGTTCACTCACTTCTATCTATCACGTATGTAGTATGCATGTTCCTGATGAAAATTAAATATCGGCTTCTGATATGAATGTCTATCTGGTTATAAGTTAAGTAGGGTACACCAATTACCGTGGTTCCTCAAGGCACTCCTCAAACATGAGAATTAAAATAACAGGTAGTTGACCGAAGACGACTCGTGTCTGGCTCGCTTGGGCCCCACTCTCATGGCGAACGTTCTGACAGATATATGGCCCCCTCAACTCATGGAAATGTTCGAACAAAACGACGAGAGAAGCGTACTCCATATGCTGAACTTAATGCATAACATTACGGGTCGCCCACGACCATCCCGTCCGTGATCAGAAACTGATATAGCTTCAGGCTACAACCTACAACGCGAACTGAAATAGGACCTTACTTGTGGCGATCGGTTCGGTGCGTGACACCAACGGTTTACCACATCAGGAAAACGTCTGAAACTGCACTTGCCGCTTCCGGCAAAAGCATATATGTGTGTATTTAATACTGTCTTTCTTAGCAGACCACGCAGTACGCCCATTTCTTCTATGAGTGAGAGAATTTGAGGCAGATTTTCTACGACATCAATGTACACAACACACACTCACTTATTGCCGGAGGCTTCAACCTATGACGGATGTTGCAGATATCCATGGTCGTTATATACTTGCCGTAGACATCCGCAGCATACTGCTTCAACTCAGCAGTTGGAGTATTGTACTGGAATAAATGCCTGGAATCGCTCACTTCACTTGCAGTGAGCCGACGATTTGTTGGTGCGCATCGTACAGGAAAGCAGTTAGGTCGTGGTTGTGCTCCAATGTGAAAGAGCTCACAACCAACATGGTTTTTCTCCTCACGACGTTGAAGCGTGATTGGCAGCATGTATCACGAGAACTATGCAATGAAAAATATGTGAACTCAACTCACTAAACACGTCGTAATCCACGACTTTCACTCCTACGTCGCTTGTATTTGATACACCGATACGCCATCTACCACGTAACCTCAGTAGTACTCACACTCACATTGTCATACTTCAAGCGTCCGTTGCTTGATTTTTTGCTAGAACCAAGGACGTACAAAGCATGGTGGTCCTTCATGTACTTCTGTAAACAACTTCTAAATTCCTTGAAACTAGAAAACTCCCGATCCTCGAATAGATCTTTGAAGCCCTGTATATAATCCATAACCTAAAACCAAACATATATTACATCATTCATCAACATAGGATGGTCAACTATCAATCAACCGTCACAACACCCACCATTAATATTTTCAATATCCGCGCTAAATGAAGGACAAACGAATTACCGGTCGACTAAAACAAACATTTCAACGCTCGTGACCGGTTCTGTCACGAAAACCAGACGATTTTTCCAATTCAGAACGATACCACCGGAATACTGTCAGATATTCACAGATCTCACGTGTTATCGCTGTTTCAAGGCGCATTTTGTTCCCTGCGGATAATTTTCAGCGTAAAACCCTTGCTTTCAATTGATTTCCAATGACCCGTTGCTTGCTGGTAGAGCGATGCAATCCTGGACATCTCTGAACAGCACCAAATTATGACTAGTCGTTTCACAGTAGCAAGGAAGTCAAAATGCATTAAATCTAGTGCGGAATCGGCGGAAAGAATGGAAGACGTCATACGTCATACGTCGTGCACTTTAACAAACCCATTTTTGCACAGAATTGTCCCAAGTAGTAGCAACCGACTTGAATTTTATTCGTTTAACGTAGCTGTCACCTGCGACATAGCAAATAATACATTGAATTCCCAGCTTTTTTGTTAGGTTGACGTTATTCAACGTTATGTCAACAGTAATTCATTCATTCGCTGTAAAATGCGGGCGTAGATAATTATCCACCGGAACGGGACGACTGTGACCACAATATGGGCTGATGTTGGATGTTGTTTTTATGGACAGATACACAATGCAACTGAATATGGACCACATCTCGGCGGCAGAATAATCCAGCAGTAGCATCTTTTCTACAGTAACCTTTATTGTAACACGCTCGCCGTTCGAACACGTCTGTCGATGGTGAGTGCTCTGCAAACATGTTTGAATTTCAATGTGTATGCATGGTTCATCAGTAATCATTTTTTTGCGCACCATCCAAGAGCTTTGTGCGAAGTGTTTGAATTAGGAGATAAATCAAGGAACAAAAGTTTCAGTAGGCTTAACACTGGCCTTGTGTTATTATATGTAACCGTGTTGGAGTAAGTGGGGAACAATCGGATGACACGTGAGGTGCCGAGGATCACGGATGACTGGTTCACTGCGACGAAAAAGGTTGCATTAGGGAGGAACTTAACAGCAGCGTTGAAATTTTAGTCAACAGCACCTTAAGCAATGATGGGATGTCTGGCTGGAAGCTGTCAACGCAACATTTCGGCAGCTCGATGAACGTGCCGTGGGTGCTTCCACACTTTAATGTCAAAGAATGGTGAAAAATTTCAACAATAAGCCGCACTAACGTCACTTCATAAATGAAGTTCTGTTTCATCCAATATGGAGCATAACTATCATCTGGCAAGTGCAACCTACCCGTTACGTGCCCGATATGTCTGTTGATAGTCCATTTACTATAACTGTGTAACCACCCATTTCCACAGGACACGCTAAGATAACCATGGACAGGGTGAGAGCCTCATACAAACAACTCCCGATTGATGTAATATACCAAAGTTTGAAAATTTCGATTCGCCCCCATACATTCATATTACTTCTCATAAAAATATAGATGACAATTGTTGTAAAATGACAGGGGTTGCTAGGCAAAAATACACAGAACGGTCAACGCGTGTCCACCACATTCTTGCACTATGATAAAATCATACAAAATGGCAGCAATCAGGACACTATAGCTGAGAAATTTCATTAGTACGATAATGGATGTGAAAGATATAGTGTAAAAAACAGGCTGTACTAATTACAAATCTACTTTCCTAAGTTGAGTCTCTAATTACTTAACCGCCTGTCAGTCTGTGCTTCAACCAACCTACGGAAGTGGTTACATACGTTCTGGCCTGGACCGTGAATGATTGTAGTAAAAAAGTAATCAGCGCTTAGAAAATTTTTATCCGGCTAAGAAACTGAACCTCAGCCATGTGGGAACTCTCCTACAAAGTCTCACTCCAGATTCGATGAGTTACCCAATGGCAATAATTCAGAAGACAACAAACAGCGCAGTACTCTATATATTGCCACGACCGAGGAACAAGAAAATGTACAGCCAGCAAGCGTCCTGCGTGTAGCGCGCGAACGGAAAAGTGAAGAAGTTCTACGCTAGCGGAAATAGGACATACAACTTGGTCAACTAAACATGCCTCATCAGGAAGGTGTCAGTGTACAACAAAATACCAACAAAAATTATCATTCTAAAAGGTCGCTACAGAGCTTCCCCCAGAAGGCCACTAGGGTAAACAGGGGACTTCGTTACACAATACAGGCATGCAACAATGGGATAACCAAAATGTAATGTCCATTGCTAGCTAAATGTCCAGTTGGTGGGAAGCACAGGGCGATAATAGGGGGAATAGTCCTTAAGGTGGTCGCAAACTAACGGCGCGTTGATCAAACCCGTTGTCCAGATTATTTAATTTATTTAGTTTTCGGTGCGTATCTATCGCAGCGGGCTACCCAACCCCAAAAGACTCACAAGTGAGAAAAAGGGGAGGTAGGTTTACCCAGTGCTGAACGATAGTCTTCAGGAGTTGTCTCTCCATTGCACCAAGTCCAAGTGATCTAAAACTGAACGAAAGGTGAAATACCTGTGCCAGGCAGAAAAACAAGCTCACCGTTCGGCATGAGCAGTCCTTCTGGAGATCTGATACCGTTCAATTGGTTGGCTAATATTGCAAGCCAGCTGTGCTGAGATCACGCTTGAAAAGAACTCGAAAAGACGTGTTAGTGTAACAGAAAAAATATGACATTAAGTAAGCGGTAACAGGACAGTTGTGATAAACGAGCATTTTATACGTAGAAAATACTAGCCTACTCAGAAAGCTTTACAGGATGTTGGACACGTCTACCATGCCGATTGTGGAGTACAGGGGAGGGTGTATGGCTAAAATCAGGTGTGTTGGACATATGTTTGGAATGGAACGACGGAGCTGAAGATGGAGGCAGGACACTCGGCTCAGCTTCTCCTATAAACGCAGGATTCAATTCGATCAATTCAAACGACCTGGCGTTCGCAGTCACGCTTGACGCTTAAACACTTTTCTCTTCGTTGTAACGCGCAAAAACGGTCTATATATGACGGCTACAGAGGCTTGCGAGAGCTGGTTTTTCGTATGAAAACGTGAGAGCAGGAAGAAAGTTTCTCGTGCAAATGCACGGGTGACGACCGCTCTCGTGGTTGAACTGGACGTAGCCGTCGCATGTGATTCGCCAAGCGTGCTACATACCTTCCGTAATCGACAGGTTTGGTTGCCGAAGGAGACACCAATTCGTTGGGCAAACGCAGGGTGCAACCGTAGACGAGTTGAGCCGGTGTGGCCTTCAAGTCCATCTTGACGGTGTTACGCAACCCAAGAAGGACTAGTGGTAAAGCCTCTTGCCAGGAAGGGTTCGACTGCGCACTGAGGGCTGCTTTTAACTGACGATGAAAACGTTCCACCATCCCGTTGGATTCCGGATGATAGGCGGTAGTGCGTATATGCCTGCACCCAAGGGTATTCAGGAGATCTGTGAAAGATCCTTCAAAATGAGAATCACGATCAGTAGTCACCAAAGCGGGACAACTGGATTGGGCTACCCAACGTTCCAAAAAGGCGCGAGCCACCGTTTTGAAGCGCGATCGGAAAGTGGGCTTGTCTCCGGCCACCTAGTAAAACGGTCGACATAAGTCAGAAGAAAGGTAAACCGTTGGAACGTGATGGCGGTCCCGAAAGATTGACGTGCATACGACGAAGACGTGCGTCGGGTGCCGGGAAGACACCGATGGGGCTTTTGGTATGCCTATGAACCTTGGAACGTTGACATTCTAGACAGCAGCGAGCCCAATTTCGGACGTCGTGGTTCACTTTAGGCCATACAAAGCGTTCAGTGATAAGCTTCACTGAAGCACGTATGCCAGGGTGCGATAGGTTATGCAGTGCGTTGAACACTGCACGACGAAACGATAAGGGCACTACAGGCCTAGGTACGCTTTGTGAAACGTCGCACAGGATGGTGCCCTCAGAGGAAGTTAAGGGAACAGGCTATTGCTGAGCTATGCTGACGGAGTTGCTCAATCTCGGAGTCGCCTGTTTGCGCAGCGGCCATAGCAGCCAAATCAAGAGGAATAGGCGTGGAATCGCTTACCTGGTATACACGTGAGAGGGCGTCAGCGACAGGATTAAGGACACCTGAAACATGCCTATATTTATCGTAATCTGGAATGCATAAATGAGATTGTTGAATCTAGAGAACAATCAATTGCTCTCAATAAAGCACGGAGCCTTTCAAATCCGTTATCGGCTGCCTAAATAGTTGTGGAACCTTTTGACGCACTGATATTTCTATGTGGGGATAGCAGAAGTGATGTACACAACGGTGCGGCTCTCACTGAGTTGCTTCAGTGATCTATGCTAGGGCCACTACCGTTTCCGATGTTTATTAGTGATCCAACTAAGAAGCTATATTGTATTTGTTGCGCCGTCGCGAGGAATGTAATCATCGTGGAAAATCGGAGTGGAGTTTGTATCCAGGGTAACCTATAAGTGATTCTTGGTTAATCGGGAGAACATTAACTTCCTTCAAACGTTTACAAATGCAGTCAGTTAATCATCGACCGTTCTTCTGTAATTCACAGTTTCCTAGAGCAGGAAGAAGTATAGATCTAAACATGGATTGAAGTGTCGCGGAGTGCTTACAGCAGAAGATTCAGAGAAGGCCTGACAAGTTTATATGCAACATACAAGCCGGCTGTTTTTAATTTGATCGTTCGCTTCACTTGCAGACCAACCTTGGGGCAGCGTGGGGACACGAAAGACAGCGTTCTTCCGAAGTAGGGGTTCCAGCAACAGTCCTGTAAAAGGAAACAACACAAACAAGCATGAGCCAAAGGCCCAGTAAGCCATGCACACGACTTACACAAACGAAAACTAAAACGGCGCCAACAACACAGCAGCACGCTCTGTTACACAATTCAATTCAATCCGTGCACGCCTACATGTTTCGACCATTCGTTACACACTATTTTGTGAAAAAAGTAATCAATACGTTTTACGTGTTCTTTCCATGGCGCTTGTCTCTGTTTAACATCGATTTGCAAAGAGCGTATAAAACTTTTTACAGAACGTTTTGGTTATGCTTGTCGCTAACGCCGGGCTGAAAAGCAGTGAAGCTCCAAGAGAATATTTTTGGATATGTGTAATAAAAGTTGAGGAGGAACTGAATGAGACTAAACCCCTCTTGCTCAAAAGCAGACGGATTGGGCGATGTCTTCGTGAAGTATGTGGAATGCCAAATTTTTTCTTCGGAGTAAAGAAAGCTTGGTAGTTCGAGAGAACTCGCTAAATATCCCGCACGTCTAATGATTATTTGAGTTACACTTAATCTGCTCGTAATGGCAGTCAACAGTTGAAATTTGGGAACAGAAATATTCTGTATAGATGGAGGCATAAAATGAAAGGTCAACGATGCGGATGTCCTCAGGGAAGCTTCAGGGGATTGACAACCAGCAGAACGCCTTCATACATCATTTGTGTCGAATTCGATCTGCTGAGCTATCGTAATTGTGGACTGATAAACTTCAGCCAACTGGTGGATGAATTCGGCCTGCACGAAAGCGGACTTATGAGGCGTCGGCCTTTGGTCGTTATCTAAGCTGCGCTCAGTCTACTCGCAACATCTTTCGATAAGCTGGAAGTAGATTAGTCGCATCTGTCATGAGTCGACCGTCTATAACATTCTGAGCCTGCTGAGCAGCCGATTCAACTCTACAAAAGACAGTTGTGAAGGCGGGTCTCTTATGAGTAAGGTGCCAAGTATCACGACCGAACCGTCTTCAAGCAACGCGTAGAGGAATAACGACCACCGATTTCAAACCATCACTTTTATCGCCTGTTCTACGGTACCATTCTGTAAGCAAAAATATGTGTAAAATTGGTGGCTACATGCCTTAACTGTAACGGTCAGTGTGATCGGTAAAAATTGCTGCAAATCCCAAACCGACTGCTCGGAGTTGAAAAAACATTACAAAATGATCATAGAAAGTTACCTACCAAGTCCCGCTACCAACGCGAACAGAACAGCAAAGTTTGACCGCTGGTAAGGCGTGCCAAACAAAAGTGATCGGGTTCAACAGTTACCTCCAGGCGAGTAAAACCGTATGTACAGGTAGGCAAATTACGGTAAGTTGCAAAATTTGGCAGGGTTAATATATAAAGAGGCCAGGTGGAAAGTTGAGCATCAAAAACTTTTAGGAAGAGTTTACTAACAGATCCGGCAACCGCGCATTAAACTTAGGTACATGAAACATATGGAAAACTAAATGGAAGAAAGTAAAAACGAACTCCAATTTTGAATTCATCAAATTTACAAAGTCCGAGACCAACGATTTACGTGAACGGGACCAAATGTAACAGTCACAACGGCGGGAAGATGAGTCGTAGATAAAACCAAAGTGCGTACTAACAAAGGCCCAGGAGTGAGGAGCATGTATGGACAAACTCCATGAGAACAAACTTCAACAATGTAAGCTATATCAAACTCCAGGTAATACATTGAGATTACTGTTCGCGGAAAGAGTCATTTATTGCGCGTAACGCGAATGGTCGTGTCAGTCTTTGCAAGAAAGTCTCGCAGTCAACACTGAGAAGATTTCGAACGTAGGACGAAGTATCAACGAGAAGGGAATCAATAGTGACAGGAAAGCGTGGTCACCGAATTTCTGTCAAACACATGATAGTCATCAAGTACCAAAGACAGGCAGCCACTCTGGCAGTCGCACTAGTCAACATCGGGATCGTGAACTCAAGCTGGACAATAGGAGGACGGTTACATGGAATAGAACCTATCTTTATTTTTGCTGAACGGTTGATAGTCCGAATATTTTTTCAACTTAAGCACTCGCAACCAATATTGGTATTGTGGTCAGAAGATTGCTAATCGGCTACCTTCATATATCTACTATGGGCGATTGATTTTGGGTTGTTCCACATAGTAATCGTAGATTTGTATCGTCGTACGCCCAGAGCTCTGTCTTCCTCTTTTTGCTTAATCTTAGTATACCTGTTATATCAGTGCCGTTGTTTCGGTCTTTCTTGATGTCATCATTGTTTTCTTCGTTTGCTCCACTGATCGCTAAAAGTTTAGCTAACCTTCCTCTTTTCACCTCCTAAACTTCAAAGCCATATTCTTGTTCGTCTGCAGTCTTTTTGACCTGTTTGTAATCAGGTTCCGCCGATGACCTGAACCCCTTCTCGAGTCTGTCTGAGAGTCGTTCTAGCCACATTCTAGGGTGACGAGTCCTCTTCTACAGCCGCACCAGCTCTAGATTTCCACGATTCATCTCTAAAGCAGGAAAAAAACGAACGTGGACTAGGCCATTTTGCCCTGGAAACCGAAATTAACTAAAAAGTGGGAGATTATAAATGACTTGCTGGCCTAGATTTTTGATGCGGAGGAATAAGTTGCACATGTGGTATCGTGGTTTACAGTACCCCGTTGTCCCCTGGAAAGTAGAAATTAAATAACTTACCACCAACTTTGTTTACTGATGAGTAGTCGGGGGTTTGGGTAGTTTCAAGTTGAACATTACCCAAAACTGGTCTCAGTTGTCGCATTTCCCATAGAAATTCCAGTCGGCCCCTTGCTCTCATTAGAGGCTCGTCAGTAGTGCATATCCTTGCCACTGCCGGGACTAGAACTCCGGCCATGCTTTCATGAGGCAACCGTGTTACCACTGCGCCATTGACCTCACATTAGGCACGACCGAATTATCATATGTGAACGCTCAACCACTTTCGCTGTATATAGAAGTCCTAATCGCGAGTTATCGATTGGAGTTAACAGGCAGTAACTGTGTCTCCTCTCGAGACGATCGGGACAACCTGATCATTACTCACAAGCGAAAGTGGTTGAGCGTTCACATATGATAATTCGGTCGTGCCTAATGTGAGGTCAATGGCGCAGTGGTAAACACGGTTGCCTCATGAAGATGCCGAAGTTCTAGGCCCGGCAGTGGCAACGATATGCACTACTGACGAGCTCTAATGAGAGCGAAACTCGAGTCTAGTGTTTCTTTTCGAAAGGAGCCGACTGGAATTTCTATGGGAATGCGACAGCTGCGATCAATTGTGGGTTATGTTTTTACTTCTTCTGCGTTCAACGAAGTTCCAAAGGTGAAAAGGTTTGCTTGTTTATCAAAGGGCGCTGACTACATTATTCAATTTGACCTTGCGAGAAAAGATTGGGAGGTTATGCGACATTCATTGATGAGCAACGGTCAAGCAGCTATTGATCTGTGACGGACTGACTACCTGAGTTGCAGTAAGAATCTTAGCTGAGTTTTGCAACATCGCCTCGTTCTTAGGCTGAGCACAACTCTGTGTCTAATTGGGCCGCATCCGGGGATGGACGATTTCAAACCCTTTCCGGGTTAATCAAATTGGCCAAAACCATAACAAACCCTAATAGCCATAGTGGCTGGGGAATGGAAGACCTCCTATCAGAAGACTGCTGAGAGTGTGGTAGATAAGATGAAAGGTTGAGTGTTTCAAAGGGAAAATAAGATTGTTTCCCGACCTACAGGAACATGGCACAGGCCGTGACGCATACGTTTTACACAATTTTTAGTGAAGCAAGGTGGATGAGCATGCCTGTAAACCGTATTCGGCATACGTGTTTTTAGAATTGATTGCTCATACTCACTGTATAAAACAACACTAGAATCCGGTTGCACGCACACAGCATAACGAGGGAAATAGAAGATGAAACAATTGTGTCGTGCGTCAGTACCGCGTTACAATGCCGAAACAAGTTGGAAACAGCCAATAAGATGCGAATTGGACACATTTTAACTTTTTGTAGACCGCAAATTTCAAGTAAAATGTATAGATTTTCCAGATGGTAATGTTTTTGCAATGGAAAAGTTGTTTGTACTTCAGCATCAATTGAAATATCACTTCTGATGGGATAAGATTTTCGCACCTTCTTTCAGTAAATCCTTGTTGTTGACCATCATCATAGGCTTTGCGTTACAAAAATGAGTTCATTGGAACGTTCACGATGAAATACACGTACACATCAAGCCGAAACGCTCAATTTTGTGTGGTTATGTGGGTACACATAAAATGTTGTGTCGACCACATCGCGTTTGCGTAGGAATTGACGATCGATGTCAACGTGGCTCACAGTCAACCTTTTATCGCTGCGTTTACAGATGTACTATCCGTCCAAAATACTTACTCACTCTGTTCCGCTTTTAGTATGTCAGGTAGACCTTGGTCGAAGAAACTTTATTACTGAAGTTGGTTAAAGATGACATAATGTTATTAGATGGCTGCTGTCAGCTAATCCATACCGGATGGCGCAAAATAGAAAATGTATTCCATTCTATTGTAGAGAACTATAAGAAAGTAATTCCGGGCATTTCAGGGCATTCTCACTAATTTACTTCAGACCGCGCGACGTCTGCACGAGAACATTATGAAGCAGTAGATCAGCCAAATCTGCTTATCGACCACCACCTCCGGTTTAACATGCTGACGATCTACCCTGGCGCTGAAGGACGGTCTGATCAAGGTGTCGGTCAACTGAACTGAAGCTATGTACCCTACATCTCCAGCGTTTCGACTGCACTTTTCGCATTCCTCGAATGTTTGCTCCTGATGTCTGTAGTATGGATCATAATAAGACGTCATTCATGGCATACATCGACCAGAATGAGCAGCCACAAGTGACAACGCATGCCTCATGCTTACACTTTGTTCATAGAGCTGATCGGTCGGAAGCAACAACCGCTATTGTCACCGCATACTCAAGGTGTAGTTCCTCGATCACGGCATTTAACTTCCACTGTATTCTTAGAATCGATATTCCGTATGGAAAGAAATCAACAAATATAGAATACGTCACAAACAGATCGTGTGAGATATGTAAACAATTTTTCTCGTGCCGGGAACCTCCTTTTCTAGTTCATTTCTAACCACCACGGCAAACATCTCAAATACCTGAGCTAATTTTACCAAAATAATCCCGTAATTTACCTCGCCGTAATTTTTAAGGGGTATAATGGACCGAAATTACCCTGAGAATTACCCTATGGGTAATTCACCCCACAAATTACCCATTTTATATACTTCAATTTTTTCAATTTTTTTCACGAAAATGCGAACAAACTATTTTCTCATCGTCTACGCACTGCCTTATGTGCATATATCTTTGTAGTAATACTGCAGAATAAGCCAAACGGTCGCAAACGCCCCTGAAAAAAAGTTTCACGGTTATCTTCGAAATTCAATAACTCCCTTAATAATGCAGACACAGCAAAATTATAAACAGCAAATGGATAAGAATCCACACTTGGCCTCCAATAATGTTACGACTGTTGGATCTGTTGAAGTTCGTCTGGTACGTTTGTCGTCTTTTGTCTGGTATGATGCGGAACGATGAATCCGTTGAGGTATGTTTGGGTTGTTCGGTCGAATTGGGGTTTTCTAAATGACGAAGTTACATTGTCAGAGCGTTATACTAAGGGTTGGAGGCAAGCCCAACATCTCGCTTGCGTGTTTTGGAAGCAGTGGCGACGTGAATACCTTCCCGGATTGCAACATATATCACAAGTGGTTTACTGCCTCACGTGATTTACAGGTAGGGGACGTCGTACTCCTTTGTGACACATCAGCTCCTCGGGGTGTTTGGCCGAAAGGCATAGTAACCAATGCATTCCCAGGACCAGATAACCATGTGAGACAAGTATTCGTGAAAACAAAACAAGGTGTTGTCAGGCGTGATATCAGGTCACTGTGTCTTCTGGAAGGGCACGACAGAAGTTAATTCTGGTATGTCAAGAGTTGCTTCAGAATCCCATGTGCATTATCCTCTGATAGTCTTCGTGGGTTTGTATAGAAAGCCCAAGTGGCTTTCGGGGCCCGGTGTTGGATCTGTGTTGAAGTTCGTCTGGTACGTTTGTCGTCTTTCGCCTGGTATGATGTGGAACGATGAATCCGCTGAGGTGTGTTCGGTTTGTTTGTGAAAGGCCGATCCTGAATTTGCCCTCAGTTGTCTTTATTGTGTGCAGTAAACAACCATGACATATTTTGTACCATAACTGCACATAAAAG
>LOND01003393.1:21830-32248 GCA_014220965.1 Paragonimus kellicotti | reverse complement strand
CACGAAGTTTAGAGATGTTTGCCTAAACGCACTCATAAGTTCAGATACTTTCTTATGGCTGCGCTATAGCGATCGTTGAGGTAGGTGCGGAGGAAGTTGGACGTTTTGGTTGGCATAGATGTATTGGTATAGATGTGATTAACTCGCTTCGTACATCCTGGTGAAAAATATAGGAAGAATACTTTCATATCGTCATTTCACTTCTGCTCTACCTGAAGTATTTACGGAGATGAAACTGCAAACACACGCGCAAAATTTGGATTTCTATGGCTAATGTTGGAAGTTTTTACAAGTTCAGGATGGTATACTCGAATTACTCGATATGAACTAGCAAACACCTGTAGTTTTATTGGGACACCTAAAAATGCCGTTTGTGGCGTTACTTTCATTCTATCTGAGGTACTTACGGAAATATCCTATTCCTACGTCATCCGAGCAACCTTATCCTGCACTTATTTTTCGCGTGTGTTAATCTTTTGTACTTTATTGATGCGGCAATGTTTTTCGATGCGGTGACCAGGCTTGGTCACGGTATTTTGATGGAGGACAAGTTCTGACATAATACTGTGGCATGGGTTAGCGATCACTGACTTCAATCGATGTGACTTTCGCCGTGCTTTTGTCGCATCCGAAGCACACTGGGTGGATGGAGTAAACTCACCAGTGACTTGAATACCCGAGTCGTTCGGTTGCTGTTTCGCTAGTAGTTCAGTTATCTGTCTATGTGAATCCTTTTGATAACTGGGGGTCGACTGGATAGTGTTAGAGAAGAAATAGCTTTTTAGGACATTTAGCGGTAAACCTCGCTTCAATGTCAATTCGCAGGTTTTCAGTGTCCTGCTGAGGAATGTCCGAGTACCACGCATATCCAGCTAGCTTGATATTATCTGCATACAGGTAAAATGGGCTGATTGGGTTATTGGCCGTCATTTATGTACATCAGGAAGAGTAGGGGGCGAGGATTGATACTTGAGGTGCTCCATTTGACGGAGAGCCCTCGTCCGACAGTACGTTTCTTCCCTCGGCTTACATCAACTCTCAGATAGAAGCGTCCGGGTCAATTTACAGATTGTACAGGATACGCCAAGTTCCGTTTGTTCCCAACTCAACAGCCTGTGGTTGAAAAAATCGAAAAATTTCTGGAAGTCTAAATAGCAAACTTCGATCGTTTTTTCAATACCCAGCCTCACCGTGGCAGTGTATAAAACGTCAACAGATTGGTAAGACAAGGCTCATCTCTTGGAAAGCCGTGGTGAGGAGCTCCGAAAAATTTCTGTTCATAGAGAAATGTTTGTATCCTTTCTTGTAGTACTTCCTCTCAAATACTTGTTTTCAATAAATGTTTTCAAATAAAGTGATATTAGACCTTCTGTACGATCTTCCAAGAAGACGTTGAGCAACGCGTAACGATTAACAAATAGTCAAAACAAGATTGGATCACAATGCTACGGTACTATTGAACAAATTATCAAAATTAATAGATAGACAACCTCAACAGTTTCGATCGACGGATCGCTTTCGGCAAAAGAATTACAGTTTGTTGCCAAACAGGCTAAAGATTAACTATAATTACACATAATGTCATTCATACCCAACAGAGTTCTCCTGAGCAGTCAACAAGTTCAAAACAATGGGGACGAGCCGAGCTCCAAAAAAGGTGACACGCACCACTCAAGCAAAGTACAATAGCCGGCAATTGGCTATTCGCACAACTATCAAAATTGACGCGACAAAACAAAAACAACCAGGTCAAGGTCCAGTTAATGGCCAGAAACAGGAGGGGTATAATATACAGGGGTAAATATTTGGTGGGGGATAGGGTTGGGTCGGATTTTCACATGACTGAACTTCGAAAGTCGATACATCCTCGGACGACGACGACGACGACGACGAAGGTTTTGTAGTCATAAGCCTCAGTTGGCTGAATGCTGCTCAGACCAAAGCCGTTATTCCAGGACTTCCAAGGTGTGTACAGAAAAACTTACGGAAGTAAAACGATCTTAACTTACCCGGTACCATACCAGTTATCACAAGTAAGTTAAAGTACTTCACGCCAAACAATAAAATTTTGTTTCAGTTGACTTCGAACATGCCAGGAGGACGGAAGCCCAGCGCACATTAGGTAAATTACTCTCCAGAAACGACTAACATGGGCCTACCTCTGAAACGCCGAAATAACGTTGATTATACCAATCGGTCCCATGTTAACAGTTAGCGACCACGGGTACCAGAAAAGGACAGTGATAAATATAACGGGAAAACAAAAAAGGTGAGGCAACTACCGTCAGATATTCCACATCGTCATGTAACTCTGGTGAGGCACATCATTGTGGCGCGTGTAAATCTCATCGGTTGCATTGCATATGGTGCGCAAACCATTATCCACAACGAAAATGGTCAGAAGCATTACTTACAATACTATTATTGGCAAGAAGTGCCTTAAAGCAACCTGTCGCGGAGACTGAATTACAGGAGTTGCGTTCGCCAGTTGCTGCGGTTTTGAATGATAATAAAGCGCATTTTACACGCGATGCACTCCCGCAGATAGACCTCACAGTACAACTGTACGACTGAGCACATTGCGCGTTGCCATGGAACGAGTGACTGCCGCAATAGCCCGATTAGTTACTAGAAAGACGCCATCGTTGCCCTTACCTGTGACGTCAGTAACCTGGTTACAACGTATTGGTGAGCGGTAAGATTGATAACGGAAGTATATACGTTCCGGTTGATTAGTTCCGTGGTGTACGTGCCCCCAAGTTTTGGACTGTAGTTAGGGATTTGATGGAACGACTGATAACGAGAACAGCCGCCGGACAATTCATCTAGCCGGTGTCGACAACACTCTGACACTCCGACAAAAACAACTGGGTGCTTTCTTTCAACGCATGATCTGCCATGTAACCTAAATCCGTTGAGTGACTGTGTCAGGACGAAATGCACGACCATTCCCTTTAGTGTGTTCAATGAATACTACAAACGGTGGTTATATTACGCATGGGGCGCATGCTCTGTGCAACCCGCATGAAAACAATAGAATAAGAACTCCAGTGTGGTGTGCCTGCAGTTATGTGAAAATCTTCTTATCCTTCCAGAAAACGAAGCGGATTGATGAGCAGGATACTGGCAACGCGGATGCATATTGACAAATTCAGTTATGCACATCCGTATACAATTTACCGCAGTATATATCATCTCGTATTATGTGCATTCCCCCCCAATGGCATTTTCAGAGACCAAAGTGGAGCGGTTGGTTCAAGTTTCAGGGCTACAGTTAGTGAAAGTACGTAAACGACATTATATTCTAAGGCTGAGAAACATTCGACGAAAATACTAGTACCAGTAGCGTAATTCATCGTGTCTTGTTTTCCCTACTATTGGTCCATACAACCTGTGTGTGATTGGTTCAGAAAAAGCGATCTTCTACGAAACGACCTTTTTCCTACTACGACAACACCTAACTGGGGCTAAACGAAAGAAGCGAAAAAGGGGATTTGCACACAGGGTAGGTGTCTTGGGTTGGAATTTTTTAAGACCGGAGGTCTGGGCGTCCTGACCATCCTCTGATGGCCGTTAGAGGATAGACCATTGAGGATTCCACGGCAACTCCTCACAAACCATGATTACTTCCGTCACGTCCCTCCAAAGGACACTGCGACCTGATTTTACTTCTCAAAACACCTTGTGATGTTTACACAAATACTTGTCATATGCGATTATCTGATTCTGGGGGTGCACTGGATATTCTTCCCTTCAGGTCAACATCCGTGGAAGATGTGTCGCAAAGGAGGACGACGTCTCCTACTTGCAAATCACGTGAAGCAGGTAACTGCTTGTGACCAGCTTGCGGTCCTGACAGGCATGCACATCGCTACCGCCTATAAAACTCAAGCAAAATGTTGGATTCATCATTTTTACTTGGGATCTACATGTGCGTATATGGGATTGAGAGTAACAAGGGCTTACGGGATCCAGGAAAGGTCATCGAACGAAATGGGAGGGCTAAGCAAAGTGCAAGAAAAATGAAGCATAAATGGTGAGGCGCAACAACTGGGTGAATTCTAAAACTCGACGATGAACTTTTGTCTACGCGTTGCCAGGAATCATCCCAACCCATAAAGTACGATTTAAGAAGTATGATTATAATGCACAGTTTTGTCTGGAATTGTCAGTACGCTACTATTCGCACGATCCAGGTCATCGGAGGTAGCGGATGGAACAGGTTAGTCGGAAATCACCCAACACCCGATCTCTGCAGTCCAGAATCTTTAGTGAAACTACTCGTTCTCTCTGTGAGAGGCCGCACTAATCTACGTTCTGCCTGAGTCGAGCGGAAGCAGCCCTGCCATTCTGTTCATGAAGGTCACGCAATATCAGAATATGCTTCAAAACAGTAACTTTTGTTTTATTGTCACCTATCTAAATGTCCACGAATAATGTGTTCACACCTGACTATGCTGTATCTGCACTGTCATATGAGAGGGAATTTAGCACTAGATTTCCACCGTCAGAATACTTCTTCATTATTATTCACACGGATTGGAGATTTTCTCTGATCCACCGCGTAAGAATAAACAGTTAGTGTGCGATGCAGTCTGGATTTGTCTCTTAAATGCGGTTCATCCTCTTCCAAGGTGGTAAACCAACGGCCCCTGTTCCTGTTAGACTGGGTTCAGTGCTTTCCATGACGCTAGGCGCCAAGACGCTGATAACATTCGATGGTTCCCTTCGCTAAACGGACTTTTTAATGCCCCTGCGTTTAGTTGACTGGGCTGACGAGTTGGAAGCGCGGCGTGTGATTGTGAGTATCGTGGACTTTCGCTGAAAACCAGTTGTGTCGGTTTCATCATCCTCAGTATGAGATTAGTGATTTTCCTTTTTGCACCAGGGTTGGTGAGTGAAAGCTTGGAAAATGATCTGAACACTACCTAGAGTGGACCCAGTCGTATTCCACGTACACACGCTTCGAACGTTTTCTTGCCTCAACCTGTGGTGAGACGTCGGGGTCGAATGAATGATGGATTACATATCGCGTACCGTTGGCTAGTGGAGAGTTTCTCCAAGCCGCTGTAGTGGGCAAAACTACGGGATGGATAGATGGTAGATGCTTCGTAGTACCGATACATGCAGGTTCACAGCCGACCAGTTTAATAACACTCTCACTGATGATCCGCGATACGCATAAGGTAGCTGGTTATATAGCTCTTAAGTCACCGTTCTTAGTGTGAATGTGGCAGCTTTGACAAAACCAACGCACGTTGCTTGGTTTGAGTAGATCTTGAAGAGAGCGTTCTATTCATCCGAACATATTCCTCAGCGTCATACATCACAACATCGCATTGCATCCCATTTAACATCTTGAACCGTTAGTTTCGGACGTCGGGTGATTATTCGAGATACGCTTAACCTACTCGCAACACCCGTTGAGGAACTGGATCTAGAATTGTCGCGCTTTTGGTGCAGCGGCTTCCTGTGACTTCTCAGCTCGTTAAGGAACCAATCAGGATTTGAAACGGACGGCAGCAATGGCGTTTTTCTCATTAATAAGGTCGTGAAATACGAGAAAAATATTAGGAACCCAAATAGGAGAAAATAACTACAAACCTCGATGTTGAGTCCACCAAAGATACAAGGCCTGAGACAAATGATTCGCGTGACCGGATACAACGATTCACTTAATGCCAGAGCGATGAAGCGCAACTGAAATTATAGTAGCACATTAAACCAATATCAGCAGCAGAGAAGCTGGGTACGGACAAACTGCGTGAGAACAAGCTTACGGCAAGTAAACGAATCGCCCTAGTAAAATCGAAGTATATTTCATCGTCGCCACTGTCGCGAGCAATTCAAGTGGCCGTGTAAGTATCTGTAATTGCTGCCAAAAAGATTTCGAGAGCACGCGAAAGAATGGTCAACAAGAAGAGAATCACTGAAGCCCTTTCTGACACTCACAACTGTCGGCCGATAATTCTATTTCCAACGCAGCAGATGCGTATAACAATGATCGTAGCTGTCTCTTAAGTTGATTAAAACTACGCTGACGTGTGTGGTATGTTAATGTTAAACGAGTATAGTAGGGACTGTGCAATGCCATTTGTGATTTAATTTGGCCATCAACAAGAGAAGTGACGTTACTCACATCAATACACGTGGCAGAAGCGGGATACACTGGGGTAAAAAGTAACCAGTAGTCACCTGCCGTTGAAATACTGCAACCATATGCACAACCAAACAGCTACACGAACGCAATGCACAAAAGCTAAAAAGGAGTGTTGAAACCCGCCGAAGTTTGAAACGCGCAGCCATCACGTGATTGACATACACTGGACAACTCGAATAACAAACTGAGAGTAGAAAGTGCACTTCTGTGAGTAAGATCAATTGCTTTATTAATAAAAAAAATAGAGCGACCTGCTGGCAAGTCGCAATTCGCTCGGTTACAAACGTTCATACAGACAAAAAACAGCCGGTGGCGAGTAGAATCGAACGACGTCGAATAAATAACTCTATATGCCGTAAGGAGACAAATCGTTGAGCATTGAAAAATTCGTGGAATCGCAGATTACGAAACTATTCCCCCTGCACGTAGCTTGATAGCCGATAATGCGGCAAAGAGTGAGAAGCGGTGCTCTGACCGGTTAAGTTCAAAGCGATGCGTGTACTTTCACACAAAAGTTACGCCTGACGAATCAATGACGGAGTGTGTATAAAAACATGTGCCAAAAGTTAAACCTACGCCGAAATGACGCCCATTATTAATGACATATATAGGCAAACATGTACGGCGGCTGAGCGTGTCCCTTGGCTGTGTGAGGAATAGTTTCTGGGATCACCACATTTCCTGGTGTTCTCCAGTAGCTTGGTCAAGAAACCCAAGTGACCATGCTGCATTTTTTCGATGGCAAAAGCTTCGGGAAACCTTGATAACATACGCGTGTAGCATGAGTGTTGAAGGACTAATCGAATTGCGTAAGCTACCTTTGGATGTAGGAAAAACTGCCGTCAGACAATGGCTGAAAGTTATACAGCGTTTTCCAGGTTCGCTAATAAGAAGTAAGGAGCAAGTTGAATGACTGGCAGCAGCCAAATACTAGAGAAAACTCGCAACAGAATTTAAATCATACAGGCGGCTAAAAATAGGAACGAAACGCTGTAACATGATGCAAAACCTGATTGCTTCAGAGAAAACAAGTGTACTATTATTACCTTATGAAGCTTACGTTGAGCCACTGCGGGAAATCCGTGAAGTACTAGTCGCATGCCAGCAGTTTAACACCCGTTGTAGTTTCAACTACTGTGCGCAAATTTTGTTATCTTTCGTAATCACGTATTAGGGAGAAGAATTTTCTCCCGCATTCGCAGCATTAAATGCCTTCAGAAAAACAAAATCGTATTGAATCAACGATTGAGTTAAACGCTGATCTAAATTACAAAAAGTAAACATCCCCGAGATGCTGCTTCAGTTGATGGCGTCTTCTAAGTTTTCAGCATTCAAGAAGAGGTTGTTGTGGATATCCTGTGAAATATACTGCGAGATCAGAAGACGGTAAAGTTTGTCAAGCTCGTACACGGAACGAGCCTTGGCCCCAGCCGAGGAAATAGAATTCTACGGAATTCTCAGCTGAACAATATTGTTAGCTACATCTGCACTACAGCCACAATAAACGAGGGCCTGTGCTCAGCCCACATATATTAACCAGCCGCCTACTAACCGGCCGCTTTTAAACCTCTTACTCTCCTGGGTTTTCACCCAATTACACTCAACGGCTATTTAGGATTCTACGTCAGTATTGTATACTTAGCAACTATGGACCAAAATTTCCTTTTATTTAATTGCAATGGGACAAACTCTGTGAAGGCCGTGGGGCGATGCAAAGGCGTGAAGACCAGTAGAGTTAGAAGCGGCTGTTGTAAAAACTAAGAACGTTGTGAAAAATTATCTGCCTTTTTCCCGCTGATCCGAACCAGTAACTTAGAAACAAACCCACATCTGTCCTTTGATGTATGGTTGCGTAACTTGAGCTCCAGCACAATCGTTGAAGACGCCTTCGGGTAGAATGATTTAGGGCTCGCAAGTACTACGCCCGATGAAACAGGGTGGTATGGTTTCTCTCAGCTTCAAAAGTAACGGCACAGTGGTCGCCAGTTTCTAACATCTCACAAAAGAATAAATTGCGAGTGTTGCCGCAAAATCCCTCGGGTCCTGACATGTCCTCTGGTTTCAAGCGTGCGACCAAGTGAAACGGGATAAAACGCCGAACTCCTCAGAAAACATGCTGAGAAAGTCCTCCCCATGTCCCACTAATAATATACAGACAACAATAGCACATCGAGCATGTTTTGGGCCAGAAAAGTCACCACAAGAATCAATGGTTCATAAACTTCAAACATGCCGCTGCCGAATCAGTAGACGGGCCTCAGACTGAAGTGTTGCCACAAACCCGGAGCATAAACACTCCTAGATTGAGCGGATTCGCGCGTAGTGGTCGTGTCCTTTTTCGTGGTTCTAGAAGCGGAGCCGCATCGTCATGGCAAAGAGGGTAGGAACGACCGTAACCACCGGGTCAAGGTATGGAGACTAGCGGAACTGCGAATGGGTGTGGTCACCCGTATTCTGCAAGCTGCGTACGTCTAAGCAGAATACATCCCCACGGAATAGCTTGGCCACTCTTTACCACCTCCAAAGTATGTGGTTGTGTTGTCAACTGCGTCCCAACCTTAAAGTCCGAATGGCACGCAAATGAGAACCAACCAACTTCTCACCGAGTGGTTGATAAACACTTCGAGGACCTAGTCGATAACGAGAAATTCCCACCTACGATCGGATTCGCTATTTGATTGCGATTAGAATGCCAAAGCTACGAAAAGCCAGTTAAGCGGAATTGCATTTGCAAAAACTATAACCGAACGCGCAGGACCATGCGGCCTGGGCTGATAAACGCCCCTCGTGACCTGTCTCTCATGAGACCATTGCTGAGAGGAGAATGTCTAGTTGTGCTACATAGAGGATACATGCAGATACTATCAGCTAAAAACCCAGCTTCACTTTCGGGTTACAACTTCATTTACATTGGCACAGACAAAAATGTACAATCGCCGGTACCGGGGCGCTATCCGAGTTAACGCGCAGGTTAGTGGCTTACAGATCTGGTCAACAGTGGTTGAGATCTAAACTGATTGTTACTTGCTTATCAGACCCCGGCACAACACAGTCCAACAGCAGATCATTCCAATGACACTTTGAGGTGCAACATCAGCATTAGACAGACGCTTTTAACTGTATATTCTTCGTCGTTTTCCAGGCCGTTTGTTCATTATTGTATCAATCAGACTCCAGTTTTGGACGCTGTATGTGTTACCGACGCCAGCCGATGGGAGAATCTTGAGCAATGACTTACCAATCAGAACCCTTGTTCTTGTCCAGCGAATAACTGACCACTGCAACTAGTAGAAATGTCTCTCTGATTATTAAGTCTCATGTCTGTATTTATTATGCATTTCATTAGCAATATCCAAACTTCTATTTCGCTCACCACACAACCTTAAGACTCCCAGGTCAACAAACAAGCAGGTGAACGATAATGACAGACACTCATAGACTTGCCTCAAACTTAAGCCTCATCATGTGTACTTCTGCTACCAGTTTTGTGAAAAATTACTCACCAACTGCCTTTGATCAGGTCAGCCTACATCATCATGCCCCCACAAGTCACGTTGATCTCACGAGTGCCACAATCACAGAAGACGCACTTACATGTACACAGCTGGGGAACATGATCACGAACGTCTCGTTTTCAAGAAATAAGGTTTAGGAGTTCGGCCAATTAGCACACTCTAGGACATTCAGACTAACAAGTGTCGTAGAAACCTGGCCTAGCAAATTCCTGTTACCGCGGATCAGATAGTTCCATGTGCGGTCTGCTACGGAAATATATCACGTCAGGTAAAGGCGGTGGCGTCGCTGCTAACGTCTCTGCAGACTCGTGCACTTCACTGACATTGAACGCCACCGTACTGGTGCATAATGTGCAGTTGTGGCTGATCATAATTTCACTCGATTTTTTCTGCATAACGGTTAATATCGTATACATGGCAACAACTACGACACAAGTTTAAATGACTGGACTCACAATGCAAGTTGACGGGCGACAACCTTTGTGGTTCAAATCCTTATAATTAACGACATCAACTTTCCTAACCCGGACTTCGCCAGTGACCCCTCATGTGGTTTAATTGTTTTTCAACCCCACAATTTCACGTTAGAAGTTGGTTTGGTGAGAACATACGCCAGCAAGTAAGATGGCCGGATGAGTATAAACTGTCCCGGCTGGATTTCATACAGACCAAACAACCATACACGGTTGACTCAATAAAGTTCGATCTCCGTTAATGTAAATCACCGCGTAATGATCTCCTCT
>LOND01003392.1:23223-50331 GCA_014220965.1 Paragonimus kellicotti | reverse complement strand
GAGTTATCTGTTAAATGATTGCACTTAATGATGCGGGGCAGTAAAAGCCGTAAGGAAGCTGTCTCGCTGCTGACGCCTTACTTTCACTCACAGCTCGGTTGTTTGTTTGCAAGGTGTATGGGCTTGATGTTTTATGTTTGAATATAGACGTAACTATTTTTGGTAGGTAGGTCCACTTCCCCTACCCTCCTCTTTTCCTTCTTTCTTCCTATATAGGTTTATTTTCTTCTTTGTGGCAGTTAAGCATCAGTGTGAACCACTGATGTATTGCTGTCTATGATGATGATGATTATGATTCAATTTTGCACCTTTTATGCAAAGCATTGGTGAATTCCACGTTTGCTTAGCATATCACACACAAGTTCAAAGTTGTGAAATACTAGTCTTATACTTGGTATGCTCTATCCTTTCGCCATCGAATAGTTTTGCCGGCGTATAGACAATGGAAATATCAGAACAATTGATATCTTACAGACAAACTTGCTTCTGTAAGGCTTATTTATCATAAGTGGCTCAAATCTAATCCAATCAACATTAGAGCGATGTTGAGCTGTAAAGTTAAACGAAACACTCTGTGGTGTATTTAATTAATCACGCAGTGTACATGAGTAGGGACGCTTACCAGGGACATACCTACCAAACACAGCCGAAATTTTTCAACTTGGTGAGATTGATCCTTCATAAGTTTAGTTGTGGAACTTAGACCAGCAACTAACGTGAACTATCTTTAATGTTTAGAAATTCGACTTGTGAGTGATCAGCAACCACATACTTTTCGAGTGTGACGTCTAGTTGCGAATATAGGACTGTTCATGGTCAGTATGGCCAGGTGTAATTGTACTTTCTGTGGCGTAAGTCTACTTCAAATTGTGTACGCCAGATATACTGTTCTACAGAGATACTGTTATCATTTATTTCATCACAGTTTTCTCCAACTTTTACATGGCTTTGTCCGCTCTACTTTGCCCGTTTGGTTCATAACATTCGACGTTTTGCTAACTTTTGAAAATGTTCGACAAATGTTTGCTTATATTCCTTTCCATTAAGCTGATCACTGAAGCCTAAACATTAAACGAACTTCCTTCTTTCCGTTCCACTGAATTACCGAAAAGTTCCTTCTTTCACTCGAATTTCCTAACGCCCTTACGCAGACACTGGCACACCAGTGTGCATCATCAGTGCGCTCTCGTCAGTTCTATCAACTCAGCATAAGAGCAAATCAATAAGTTCTTTACGTATGGATTCAGTTCACATTAAATTGGATGTGAACCTAGTTAATAATTTATTGGAAGATTTTATAATGAAGCTGCCCTGCGGATGCACAATGAATGCGTCGTTAGAACAAAACCGTTTGACAGTGGATACCATAGAACATACACGCATTTTGTATTGATGTGTCGGTATCAAATGATCACCAGAAGACGGGGGTTTATTTAGAACACTGAGTTTCAGTGTATACTTAATCAAACCAAAGGGAAAAGGTGTATTACGAGACGTTGGCTGCTCTGTTTGCTGTTATTAATTGTTAACGTTAAACCAGTCAATTCTACACGAAATACACTAAACAATAACGAGAGTACTGACCAACCAAATAACTCCACGCTTTCGTGCATTAATAGTGCTATCAGTCTCACAGCGATGAAACAGACTGCATCATCTTCCGAACATATAAAACTGACCGATACTATCCAACTAACGATTACATAAAAGTATATAGAACCAGTTGGCTGGATCAATCGGATGACGGTTGTTATGATGTGTCCACTGGAGTGCATATTTCGGTAGCTCCCAACTAACTTCAGCTTACTGCCTCGTAGGTTTCTTAAGAGCAGGTACCTCCCAATTCTCTGTGCACTACACGGGCAACAAATCACAACAGTAACATCTATACACAGACTTTAATGTCGTCCGATATTAAGACATATAGGTTCACATACATATGTGTTCAAAGATTAACAGGAGGAAGTAATCTGGCTTGTCAGACTTCTACCCGATGGCCTGCCTGGTATGAGTGACTCTATCGGCATACCGACTAAGTATGTGAACATACTGTCGGCGCTTTATTCCCATACCTCAGCTCAGGTTAGGGTTTACGGTGAACTGTCTGACAGTTTCAGCACCAGGAGCGGCGTACGTCAAGGCTGTCCCTTTCGCCATTTTTGTTCAATTTCGTCATAGACGAAATAATGGAGGACTGTCTGCGGCACTCAAATGATGCCGGCGTGGACCTCCTACCTGGTGAAAGACTGACTGATCTTGATTATGCTGACGATAAGGTATTGCTGTTTGACAACTTTCAAGCGGCACAAACAACACTGGACGCTATTTCGCGTTCTGCTAAATACTTCGGAATGCGCTTTGCAGCCTCAAAATGCAAAGTGCTTCTGCAAGATTGCTGTGATCACGTAGATTTAATGTTAGATAATGAAGTCATGAGATTGTTGACCGGTTTGTATACCTGGGAAGCTGCATCAGCGGTGGCGTCGGAGGTGTAGGGAATGAAATAGAAGCGCGTATTTCCAAGGCTAGGGCGGTGTTCGCTAATCTGAGACACCTATGGCGACAGAGAGGTATTTCTCTGAAGCTTAAGGGTCGCGTATATTAAAGAACAGTGAGGGCACTTTCCGACAAGTCGGTCAGCAAGCTGCTCTGGCTAGTACTCTCTCAAGTCTGGAGCTTGATGTGTGCTGCGTGTCGGAGACGCGAGTCTACGATTCTAGCACCGTTATCCATTTGAGCTCACCTCTAGATAACTGTCGATTCAAGCGCTTCTCTCTCAGGGTTTCTGGTGACGCCGAAGCTGAATCTCGTGGTCAAGCTGGAGTGGGAATCGCACTGAGTTCCAGAGCAGAGCAATGTTTGCTCGATTGGATCCCAGTGAACAGTCGCTTGTGCGCTGTCAGACTCAATACATCGGTAAAAGTCTGTCGACGCAAATCAGAAAGACGTTGTGTTCATTATATCGGCGTACGCTCCAACAGACAGCTGTTCGGATGATACCAAGGATGCGTTCTATGACGCCCTCGTTGACCTTCTGAAGCAAACTAAACACTCAGACATCATCATACTAGCGGGCGATTTTAATGCTTAACTTGGTCTTGTTTCCCGGACGAGAAGCGGCTGGGAGGTATGTTTGGTGTCCGGGCACAACGCACTGACAATGGCGACAGACTGCTGCAGCTGTGTGCATCCCATGGTCTCTATATTTCGAGCACAGCATTCCAACACAGGAAGAAGCACTGTGTTACATGGAGACCTCCGTGTGCTTCTTAACGATGGACACAGCCCGAATGGACAACAGTCAGTTTCAGGTGGTGCTACTCTGTTTGGAACTGTAGTGCTTTTTGGAGCAACCACCTAGACTCGGACCATACTGTTGTGCGTGCCCGTTTTGTTTTGTCATTTGCTCAGAGGTCGTGCGCAGGTAAATGCAAAGTTAGTAACTGGCATTCGAACGATGAGAGTGTGGAGAACACTCACCGCGAGGCGTTGGTGAACAAGTTGCCCAGTTCGAGTCAAGTGAGAGATCCTAACGAACACTGGGAACAAATCGCCGCAGCTATGAAAACATGCTGTGAAGAGGTATGTTCCGAAGGAGCTGTTCGGTTGCGACAGAACTGGATTTCCATCACGTCGATAAACCTCATGAACAAGCGTCGCTCGATCCCACCTGGTTCTGAATATGATGATGACGACCGTCGAGAACTTAAACGCAAGCTGACTAAAAGCTTGCGCAAAGACCGTGAGCACTACTTGGTCGAACAGTCGAAAGAGATGGAAAGGGCCTTTTTATCTGGAAATTGTAGAAGGCTTTTTTCCCTGATCCGTGGTTGTACTGGTCGTCGAGTCGGTGTAAGTGAGACCATATGTGAAAAAGATGGTTCACTTATCACCAATCAATCGCGTCGACTTGACAGGTGGGCTGAACAGTTCAGCTGACCCCAACCACGTCATGTGGACGCCGGAGACCCGAATGGTCAGTTATTGCGTTCCAGACGGCCCTCCGTCGGAAGCAGAAGTGGTCCTAGAGCTCAAATTATTGAAGCGTAATAAGGCTCCTGGAACCAGACCTCCTCCTCTCTCTCTTTTCAAGGATGGTGGGGACTGGTTGATATCAAAACTGACTAAACTCCTCCAGACGATTTGGGAGACTGAAGAGGTACCTTCGCGATTGGTGCCTATCAACAGTAATTCCCGTTTTCAAAAAGGGAGCTCGAAGTCTGTGTGACAACGACAGAGGGATCGGTCTAGTGTCTGTTGCGTCCAAGTTACTCACTGGTCTCATTTTACGTCGGCTCACTAAACCCAGAGAAAGTCAGATACGTGAAGAACAGGCAGGATTCCGATCCGGTCGAGGGTGCGTTGACCACATTTTTACCTTGCGACGGATCTTGGAACATCGGCACTTCTATAGGCAGCCGACGGTCGTGGTCTTTTTGGACCTGAAAGCTGCTTTCGATTCAGTTGCTCGTAACGTTCTCTGGAACTGTCTTCTTCGCAAGGGAGTACCAGGGAAATACGTGAATCTGTTGAGATCACTGTATGCTCACTCTGCAAGCAGGGTGAGGGTTTATGGACAGCTGTCTCGGGCGTTCATCACTTCTAGTGGTGTTCGTCAAGGGTGTCCGATTTCCCCTTTCCTGTTCAATTTTGTCATGGACGACATCCTCAGTTGGGCTAGACAAATTGCTCTGGTAAGAAAGAATGCTATTCCACACGAACTGACTTCTTGGTTCGAACTGAGTCAATGGGAAGATAAAGGAAAGTCTCATGTCGAGCGGTGTCTCGGATACAAAAGTCGTCTAGAGACTTGCAAGTCTGGTATGTCCCTTCAGCTAATTCAGGTCCCTATTATTACGGTTCATTAGAATCTAAGACAAATTTTAATCCACACCTTGGGGTTAACTCATTGTAATTTAGTGAAGTGCTCAAACAAACGGATAAAATCTGTCAAGAAAAAACTGGTTCCGTTTCGTCAACCAAATGCGCCGCAGTGTGGAAGAACTATCTCCTGAGTAAACTTGCATCATAGAAGACGTGGGAGCCGGAGATAACAAGAAATTTAATGAGAACTGCCCAATTTCCAGAAAAGAATGACAAAAGCCCCAAGATGGGGAGTTGCGGAACAAACCAGAAATCCGGTGGATCATCTTTGGCGAAGCTCAGCTTAACGGGCGATAAATGACTAGTGAATATCAACACCGGACGCTTGCCAAAAGGAAGCACGATTCCGGGGATAAAAATCTCGCAGCAGAGTTACAAAAACGAAAGCGCAGAACCGATGATGTGTAACTGCGAACAGTTTAACAGATGTTTAATTTACCAAACGACCGTCTGCTTTTTTTATGCTGTGGAGCGAATGCGCCAGAAGTCGCCTTGGTCAACACCGTTTTCACGCAGAGAGTGTAACCTGGTTGACAGAATCTGTTATCATCTATGTTGGCGATGGACTGAAAGCCTGTGGACGGAAACGTTCCGAACGTTTGGATGACGTGTAGCTTCATTCCAAGATGATGATGTAGGAGCACGGCCAGAAGGCTGAATTAGGTTACTATTGAAAACCGTATCAACCAATCAATTAAGACGAACCTCACGGTGTCCATTCTGGCACAAAAATAAATACGACAAAATGCAAAACGGAAAACATACTCACAGTGTCACGGAAACAATCACATATGCTCATCAGCTTGACTTGACTGTCAGTGGTGAGGTGAACAAGGCAACATGTAGGGATCATCGGGAGGACCAGCAGAGCAGCGATTATCAGCTGAGCGGTCAATAGGTCAAAAGACTACCGCGGGCATAAGGAAAAAAGAAAGTGGACTGACAAGCCATGAGGATAAACTGGAGTACGGTGATAAGAACAAATGTGAGTTTAATGAGCAGACGAGTGCTCAAACTGAATCGGAAGATCCCATAAACAGGAGGGTGATCACTAAATGTAAATTACTTGGATAGAGTAAACGGTCGACGGAGGGTCAACCGATAAACACATTATTTACACGACAACCGGCACCATTCAGCCGCGATTCGACGGCCGAAAAGAAGAAATAACTTGATTGAACAGATGAACACCGTGATCGACCTTGTTGGGTCGAGACAGCTGACCACCACTTCGCTGATGGTCACTGAGATCAACTGTTTGCGAAAACCAAGTCAAGGAGATGATGGGTGCACGAAAGAACCTAACGCAAGAGCTGCTATGAATATCACTGAAGAATAATTATTCTGGTACTTCCAAACCGTACTACAGGCATGCGGGAAATAATGTATTGAGTTATTTAGGTATTAAGGAATAAAGGGTCATTAGTTAGAAGGAGTGGAAAGTGGCAGTGGTTGATATGGGGTTAGAGCTCCTAGTACAAGTAGGCGATGCGGATTAACGGTCAAGCAGTGTTTGAAACGTAGTTGCATTGACAGGGAGAATTTTACACGTGCCACGAACTAAAAACGTTCGAACTCTGACAGTTGGTACTAACCTACGTCAGTCGATGAAAATGACCAATACTGTCAGTGGTCGAACAGTTGCGGCATGCATACGTAAAAGCTAATCTCAAAAAAAGCAAGTCATTCGTCGATGAGAGATGTTGTGAATACGCATCAGGGGTATCGAATACGCGACGCCAGACTAGTTAAAAACTTCTACAAAAATTCTCGGCTAGAGCTATTTAGCGTGTCAGTGCGCTTGTATTCTTTAACCCTGACGAACAATAAAGCTATTGTAAGGGAATCAACCGCTACGTTGATAGAACGTATGCAATGTGAAAGATGGATAAACGTCGTTCAAGCAGCCAACCAACTGGCCTAAAATGTCAAAGAAGTTCCTACGAACGCCACTATTTTAGCGTACTGCAGGGAGTTCTTGCAGATCAGTCGCCACGTTCTGAGAGTTAGTGATTTCAAGAAATTTTAGTAAACTGAGAAAATCAGCGTGTCAGACATAGGCTGACTGTTCAGAAAATGACGCTACCATAGAATGAAGAATGAACGATTACGGATGCAACTAAGAACAACCGAAGATACTATTTGGATTTATACAGCAAGACAAATTTTTTCTATTGAGTTTAAGTAGGACAATGAGTACATCGGGAGAACGTTGTATAGTACTGACAGCATTAACAGTCCGAACGGTCATCAGAAACGAAACAAGAAAAGATGGCGCCAAGTATAACACACAGAATTGACAGCCGTTCTTAACAGATCAACTAAAAATGAGAGACTATTGTCAACTGAGGAAATTAGTTCACAGCGCAGACCAGTTTAAAATTGTTAGAACGGATTCCTTACCATCACAAATATTAGAAATGAGAGTTTCAAGGTGAGTCAACGCCCACGCGGTAAAGCGGTTAATGGAGAACAACTGGATTCCTTACATAAGCACAGCAAATGCCTTAAAAAGAGGGGCCTAACGGGTGAACAACTTGGACGCACGGGTAGACAGACACCAAGTGAAATTACACGACACAACTTTGCAGAATGGTCGAACTCCATAGAAATTGAACTACGGACAGCATGTAGAAAGCCAACGGGCTGTCATCAATGGGGATTTGCTCAACAGACAAGTATACTCGACAAACAATCCCAGTCAAGCGGACGGAATAGGTCGAAAATAGGCACCGCACGTAAGTCGAGACCTCCCTGCGTTTCGAACAGGAATTCTGTTTTGAAACGCCACTCGCAAGACTAACGGTATGCGACAGTAAATTTGCAAGCAGGGAACTGTGTGCAGTGAGTTTTTGCCATGTAGAATTAACTTATTCCTACTCCCCAGAGGCTACTTCGAAACCGTATAATTGCTGTCCACTGATGAAATCAGGCTTAATTTTTTTAATAAATGCTATAACCAAAAGATTCCAGCTTCCATAATACCAGGTGCTTACCGGCTACGGACATGCGGGATACTAATACAATACTACCTGTTATTTTGATCGCGGATTAGTCTTTACTACACCAACAATAAAAAGACAAGATCATGTGCGGAACGGTACTTATCGCATTTCGAAGACATTGTACGAATACGGCCGGTCCACGCCAAGGTCACACAATGTCGGTATGCACAAATACAAGCCTTCTGAGATTTGTTAGTAATCAGACTGAAATGCGGTCGGATTTTAATATTCCAAAAGTGTGATTCAGCAACCATTAAAGGGATTAAATTGCTAGGTTTCATTACAAGTAACCGATAAATCGTCATTACGTTTAGCTAAACACAGCAGCATTGGACATACTTAGTATTGGCATTTTTTAATCAAACAATCACATGGCAACATCGTAGAAGTGTAGCTTAAGCATATGAGGCTTGAAACACAGTAAGCTTGTGCTGCCTTGGCTGGATGCTAACTCAAAAGCTGTGCAATGAAGGCTTGGTTATCAAACTAGATGACCGGATAAAACTAGACAGGCGTAGAACAAGAAGTAAAATGAGAATAAAGAAAATACTGTTGTCAGTTTCTTAGAGCATGCGATTTTGACAAAGTTTTTGTGCTTTATGGCCTTATCGTTAAAATCTTAGCAGGAAATGCGTATAACGATAGCCGCTGCTGCATGCGTGACAGCATTACTGTCACCGGATTCGGATTGCGAACATACCCTTCAGAGACTGCAGCCAACGACACATGGTATAATTTGGACATCAACAGAATACAGCCAACAGAAGCAAAGCATAATGTCAGTTTTCGATCCTTTGAATATGTTTGAAAGACACATCATTCGTTGAGCGGACTCATAACTGCATGTGTCAAATAAAACACAAGGACTGTTTACAGGTTCACATTGGGATAAACGCATGAGAACCAGAACTAGATTACATGAATATCAACTGCGAGCTACAGCACTTTCCTGAAATAATTTTGAACGTCTGGTCGTTGGGAAAAGTTCCGCAATTGCTGATCGTGCGCTGGACAAGGGGTACCAACTTTATGCATAAACGTCTAGATAGGCAAAACATTTCCAAAGCCCAGTTACTTTTCTTAGAACATCGTCACCTGTCCTCAGCAACGCAGATGAATCTCTCTAAGCCCTGTTCCAAAACGAACTGGCTGAGCTCCGTTAAAATGGTTCAGCCACTTCGGTGACCGGGTGGATGGAAGGGTTGGCGTATCACAGCAGTCAGCCACCGAAATGTTTCCGCGATGATTCCCAAATTCAGGCAGTCCAGTATAAAATAAGACCAAGAACTAATCGGCTGACTTCCTTACTAGAGTGGACACTGTCCCGTGGTGGTTGGAGTAACATCAGTGGAAAAGCTGTAAAACGCCTGACTGCACGATCCAGTACAACCAAGAAGACACTGTATGTTAGACCCGAAGGTCACCAATTCTCATGTCGTACTGATCTTATGGAGTTAAATCTAGAGGTGAATGTGTTGAACACTCAAAGCACCTAACTACCTTTGTCGTATGCTTCTCTCCAGAAACAACTGACATCAGAAAGTGCGCGCCCATTTCAACAGGGTAGTCAGACCATTACTATTGGACTTCATTTCCCACATTCTCTTCAACCGTGTGACAACCATCGGAACAAAAACTCGTTCCTGGATGAAATGGTAAGCATACAGATTGATTTGAATCATCAGTGATACACACAACTAAACGCAGAGCAGACAGTGATTAGCAATTACAAGTTTTCCATAGCCGGTGGTATGGAAAGTCAAAGTGAACCAAGCACAGGACCAGAACGCTATCTCGCAATTAATTCTGAGTAATCTATCCAGATCACTTGAAACAGTTAAAAGGAATGTACTTCTGAGAAACTTGAAACAGTAGGATGTTTGAGTGGAGAAATCGAAAGGCATAAAATATGAAATCACTTCAGACACATTCACCAGTAGTCAGCGCTTGGACGGAGTGAAAACCAAACAACCTTACTAACTGATTAAGTCGTTCCTATTTCCGTTTCTATATCCACCCACCACACCAGGTCGACTGCGTGGTCAAGTGGATAAGTGCTTGCACCACAATCTGCAGCTTATTCACGGGTCGCGGGTTCGACCCTCCGATGTGTGTGGTTGTGAGACCCGACAGGGCCAAAGCAGCCACCTACCATTTTGCACGTAATCGCTGGGTCCACCTGTTTGCAAAGACCCAATTCCGTAACTAGTTCACCCGGTTCGACGAAGATTGTTTCAGCAATTAAATGTTGCCACAAACACCGACGTCCACGAAATCCATTCAGACTGCCACCGACTTGTTCATAACCGCACATCAAACCATTGGTGTGCCGACTAGATAAAGCAGTGTGATATGGCCGGCACTAGGCGGGCAGGCATACGTAAGATATTTCAGTCATCTCAATCAATGGTGCCAAACTGTGCGAAAACGTATTTGCTTCTAGCGCATGCTGTCCAGACGCATCAGCGTTTGTGTAGTGTTGCCACTATATACACGGATTATGAACCGTAAACAATGATATTGCTGACAGCGTCGTGAAGTGCGCATAGCATTTCCTTATATTTTTCAACCTTATCTAACGTTCTGTAAGAAGGTAGTAACGACTGTGGTAGCCTCTTGAGCTTAAATTGCATTGTGATCCCGAGTGGCGTCGAGTTAAAGAAACCCAATACTAGGTGTTTAAAAACCGTACGTTCCCATGAATCAGTCCGTGGTGTATTCACAGTGATAACGACACTCAACAATTAAGTGCACGGTTGTGGATTCGGTACCGATTGCTGTAATTTTTCTCGTCCAGGTTTGGAGTAGCAGATAGTACCCAGTCATATGTGAACTTGTGTCACACGACAGCTAACGTCTAGTGGTGGATGAGCAGTAAAAGTCAAGTCCAAAAAATCTCAACAATAGATAGGTTCAACTCTACATTAAGTTGGACGTAGTGATAAGACGCGCGCAAAATTTATGAGTGTAATTTCAATCATGTTCACTGCAGCTATGGATGACAGCTCCAAATAATTCAATCATTGCAATACGAAGTACCAATCACTTAGTCCACGGTCTCAGTCAAAGTTACATCGGCCGATCCTGTTGTTTGAGCCCACGTTGGTTGACAATATCTGGCTAATGAGTTACCATAGGCTTTTCACTCAGCATCACACACTTCAGCGAATCTGACTATAGACGAAACTAGCATTTATTTTAAAGGAAGGACTATACCTCACTTTACCGTACTGCGTATTTGCACATCGTTTATTGTTTCACACGAGTCACTTCGTTCGGTAAACATGACTCGCATCAGTGACCGTAGACTGATAGCTGGAAAGTGGCTGGCTGATCAAACTACCGATCGGATGAATCTCGCTATGATTTTAACTGTATACATTCTATTAGTTCCTTAACTGTGGGCTACGATTGTGAGTTTAATCGAAATCCACCCCAGTGAAAAGTCGGGATTACCCGTGTTGGGATTAAGGCGTGTACAGTTAAGTGACTTTACTGGAAACCGGACGGTTGCATCCGTAATATGGAGCTGAAGCCAATGTATACTGATATGACTCGACTTGGTTGATTTATATTTTTTTGGTTCCACGGCATCTATCGTCATTACGTCACATGTTCATGCCAGCAACCAGCCTTATTGTGGTGCCGGGATGAAACAAACGTCTTGATTTAACCTGGATGACGCCACATTCCAAAATTCTAGCGCAAACCGAGTCAATGTCTGTCAGCAGATGGCTAAACACCTCCTCAAATGGTTGGTTCAATCAAGGACGCAAATAAGCAACCGAGCGGGTGGCCGACAGACAGATCCATACCCATCGACTGAAAAACCCATCCAAGCAACATGTCACGGCATTGACTCGATCAGCTCCTGTAGTGCAATGTTAAGTAGAATCGACCTCAAATTTTCCGCGAACAATGCAGCCCCGTTAATCAATCGATAGCCAGTGTTAGGTACAAGAAAGGGGCAATTCACGTCACTGGTTTATTCAAATAGTTACCCACAGACCATCATCCACCTGGTTGGTTCTAGCGTTGCTAAAATGCCTACTGCTGAATATAATCTTATCGCTTTTTTTAATAAAAGGTTGACGAGATCAAAGCGAAGCGTTACGATCGGCAACACGCCTTCCTGCTCTTTCAGAGAATCTGCATGGTTGAAAGGACAAGATAATTCACCCAACTATCCGTGAAATCAGTCAGCCGCATTTAAATTAATCTACTGTTATATAAACGTGTTATATCTAAAGAACCATATTTCTTGATTTGACCTAGCCGACTTGAAAAAAGACAATCGATAGCGGACAAATATCACAAAATTCCCGTTGGCATATGAATGAAACGGTGGCAAAAAACTGTTTCAAATTAATATAATCACATGGATTCAACGAGTGTCAAACAATATTTAAAAACGAAAGGTGGTTGAATGGAATTTCACTGGCTCACGTTTATTAGCGTTACGTGCTGGTTCCCCACATCTCCTTTACTCACAGTGACCACGAAAGACAAACTACCTGTTTTCGAGTACGTCGTGCTTGGGCACTCAATCTCTCCCGATAAATAGAGCAATACGGAGATAAGACGATTCGGCGTACATCCAAAGGACTAGAAAAGCCTGACCTAGTGTAGCTTGAGACTAGTCTGGCCAAATCCTTCAACAGAGCGACTGCAGCACATCTGGATGATAAGGACAATTGTGCTGACCTCGTGTAAGTTTTCCGTACAGTCCAGAGTCCTAACCAACCAATCCAAAATGACAGCGAATGCTATTCCTCGGTTGCTTAATTCAGTTTTTCATTCATATAAAGAATTTATTTAGGCACAGCAGTTTATTACAAACGGTCACACAAACAGGCTTCACACATATACAAACTCACAGCACCTACTCACAACGTGGTGTGTGGAAGTAGAATCACAACTAATCAAGTTTGGTCGCACCGGCTAAGTGGTCAGGCCACATTTGAAATGCAGCATCGTTATTAAACCTGAACTATGTTCAATTTTTACTTATTACTTAACATTCGCTAAACCAGAAGAATGTTATCGATCGGAGGGCTGATTACAGAAGCCGTTTCATTCATAGTCAAAGATGCGAATAAATGAAAAGGTACGAGTACCGGAACAGAAAAGTTAACGTTGTTAAATGAAGACGGTTAATAAATGGCACCCAAATCAAGTGATGGCATTCGATAAATAGGAGGACGACAATCTTTTTAGGACGATCATTATCAGAAAACAATTTGGACAAATAAAAAGAGAAGACGAGATGATAGCGTTCCATGCAGTTTTCAGTTGCGGGCAGACAGCGTAGAACAAGTTGAAAACTATCAGCACGGGAAACCTCCAACTGAATGACGTGGCCGCAAGAAACTAAGGTCAAAGATTTCTGACTGCCGAGAATAGTGGTGAAATCAGCAGTTTGGGTTGATGGTTTAAACGTTCCGTTGGTCGTCCGGCTTGAAATTTAGACTACAAACATTTCATCACCAAAGGGCGACATCAGTGGTAACCGTACTTTATCTTTAGACTAGGAGCACCGATGAGCAGCCTCATCGTTGCTGTTCAACTACTGCACAAATTCTACCAGACGGTATTTACGACCGGTAAGGCAGGCGGTTTATCTCGCAATCCGGATAACGTGGTCACTGACTCCACATCACAAAAACCTCTTCGAACCAGTAGAATACAGTAAATCATGTGGGGCAAGATTAGTCCAAAGTGGTTCGAAGTTCGACTTAAATTGCCAGCAATGCTGGACCACGTGGTAGGGTACAAATTTTATTCAATTGCACGTTTCGTTTATGCATCACTCTAGTCTCTCATTGTACTTCCAAGAATTCTTGTCCAAGATGCGTAGAAAATAATCTGCCAGGCCATCAGTGTAACCGTTACCATATTCGATGGAATTCTAGAGGACGAACCAGCCAGAGTAGGCACTAGTACCGGTGTGGTTCCATTCATGAAGTCTAGTTACACAACATCAACCGCGTGAGCTGTACAAGGCCTACGAGAAAATTACCATACCTAAGTGCTAGGTTTACTCCGGGTATGAATGCGCGGCCGTGGGAGGTTCAATGTTTCCACGTTACGTTTTCGAGAGTGCAAGCTAGGTGAATGTAGATAGATTGTTGTGGCCGGCATCGGACCTCCGATCTGCTTTGACTGCAGCTCACGAACTCCGCAGATCGGTACGGACGATCAACTGGAGTGATCTGATGAGCTGATCCGACGAAAGGCTCGGTGACTGCACATGAAAAGACAGTCATCGATCCTCGAGTTAGCCACGTCAAAAGATGACGTCACGTGTTCAACTGGTCGCCGCGCTATGCACCCTATACAGTATGCCCTTGTGGAACAAGCGAAACGGTAAACACACTGACAGGCAATATACCTTCGAGTTGGGGATGTGAAACTGATATGAAAGTAAACTGAACATTGTCAGGGAATACTGTGTGAGATGGGTTTGCAGTCACTTTACAGGAGTTACAGTTATTTATCGGTTTGCAAACTGCTTGCGAGTTATATGGAACACGCCATACCGTCAAGTTTTGCTGAGGTGGGAGTTGATAATTATAAAGCCCTAACAAACTGTCTCCAATACGACCTTGTGCAACCACTAAATACCCCTATCTTGGTAATAAGATAAGTTGTAACAAACAAAGACTGAATGAACGAGTCGGTCAGATAATAAGTATTTTCAATGTTTATTGCAAACTATGGAACTGTTTACAGTACTTACATCCACTTCTCAGTGGATTGAGAACTAGTGGAACGGAAAAGCAGCACATGACCAATTAAATTTACGCCGAACATCCCAGACAAGAACGGAGTAAAATTAGGCACATCGGTGGATACTGAGATAAAAACATGTGCACACTCTGCCGCACTTAGGATCACACATTGTGGGGATCTGCGAAACGACCAGCCTTCAGTAGTAGGCGTGGTGTTGCATTCGATGGGCATTCTACTTGAAGAGAGTTATACCACTACAGTGGATATTTCCATCGGTCCGCTACATAAAAACGTCGCCAAACATTTCTATACAACCAGGCAACGTAAACATTAACATCCGAAAGGAGTCAACGTTGATGATCACAAAGTATGATCCGACGACGTAACAAATGGTTAATCAAACGAACAACTTCCACGTTAGGTGCGTACATCCAAGCAAACATCTGTTACAATATGTGAAGGCGGTCATTATTCGACATCACCACCCCCGTCTCCTGAATGCCAAAAGGAGGATAACGGGGATGTTACCCTAGTAACGAGTGAATTGTGATCATTATTTTTGTTTTATTGTAGTTTGAAATTGTGAATGCTTAAGCCACCTGTAATAAGCACTCGTAGAGATACAACGAAACATGCTCTAACACCAATCGTGTAACATCGGTCTTTGCTATTTCTTCGAAGATATCTCTTACCTGGATGGACGGATCGCTCAGTCTCCACCTATCAAGACTTAACTTCGCGCTAGGACGGAAGTATCTTCTAATCGTACGAAATCTAATCAGAGAACCTCAGAATTCCGAACTTCTACTCCAGAAGAACCCGAAAAAATGGCTTCATCCGTACGACCCACAAACAATTTGCAAACAATTAAACACCTAGACTCCAACAAAGTAACTGTGAGTCCAACTAACGCCGAACGATTGGTGATAGATCGCAACGCGGATTGATCGACAAACAGCGAGAATAAGCAAAATGCAGAATGGACAAATCAATCATGCTTCTGCTTTAGATCATGCGTAACAATGAACACGTTCAACGCGGACATTTGACAGCTGCCGCAAGTAGTCTCACTCATTTCCAACCTCCATCAAACGTACCCGGAAACGGGATAAGTGAGCTGACAAAATATCGTAAACGTAGGACGGCGTCCGCCAGTTCTGATCATCGTTTCTAAAATCTCGTTTTCGTAAAAGCCGCCAGTATAGGCCATATCGATATCGTCGTCTTCGTATGCACCAATGTGACTGACAGACAGACGGTTTGGTTGCCACGTGAGCGGTGTCCCTTGTCTCCATCATGGGCTGGGTAGCTCGCGTGCCAACAGTGAACCGCGTCGTGCACCGGTTCACTTTCGAACGATCTGGCGTCCGTTGAGTCGGACAATCAGAACTAGTAAAACAGGGATACACTTTTGTTCGAGACCCCTTTGACGGTTTGTAACAGTTGTATTCTGGGTACTTGATCACTTGACAGTTTCATGGATCAAATATATTCAGTGTTCTGTAGCATTCCTCCAGTTGGCGTAATACTTCCAAAATTTGGAGGAACTATAGGAAACGAATAATCCTCTGCTAAAAGTAAACATGCACGATTTCCTGCTGGAGGAAGAAACTTTAAGTTGCTTCCCAAAAAAACATTTCATGGTATTATGTTGTTGGAACGAGCACCTTTAACAGTAGGTTGTGAAATACACTAGGTACACTTAACTCGTTTTAATAGTGGTATAAAGTGCAGACGGCTAACGAACCTTAATAGTTAGTACGGGCGAAACATACTGAATGAACATGGCCACGTCGACTTTACTACGCATTTTTGATGTTAACAGAAAGTGAAAATTGTCAGTTATGAAAACATTTATGTTTACAAACGACACATTCGTTTCACCCAGACTAATCTATCTGTGAAGTGCGTTAACATCATCACTAGCAATATATCAGTCTGCTACAAATGTTCAACTGTCATATAACCATAAAAGGAAAACAGGACAGACCAAGGATAAGAACGGACGGATGAGCAATAGTTCAAGTCACAAATTTGATCACCTGCACAATTATAGTCCAGTAGAGCCGATTGTGAACCAAGGAGAACCGAAGAGAACTAAAATGATTGCAGCATGAGATTACTTTTTTTTGTATACCTGCACATTTGATTTGGATGTACCAAATCACTAAACTACTCACCAACCAATCCTATACACTAAGTTTCGCCGTAATTATAACCTCGTACCACAAAGCCAATGTGATGAAAACCACGTTGTTACTCCTGTCACAAGTGTATTACCACAGCTCAACAAATATGTGTAGATGTATTATCTCAACGTTTTACAACTATGTTAATTGCTAAAAATATGGCAATCGACAACCATCTCAACACGATTATATTTGACTGCTCTACCATCACCAAGTGTTGCTTGTGGGCGTGACTGTCCTGTATTGCAGCTCACCAGAACTTAGAATATTTTTCGGTGACATATGCATCGTCCCAATGATCAGTTCGGTAGGAGTCAAAGCAAACACGACAGTGTGTGTCATCAACATCACATGTATGTGTCTACGTCCGTGAGCTTTTACCACTGGAATTCACTAGGGCCAGTAAATCAAAAGGAAATCATGGTCACACATGTAAACCATTATGATGATTTAATTGTAGCAACATGCAAAAAGTGAAGCGAAACTAGACCAAGCACGTGACCGTAACCCAACTCACTAGATGCGTGTGAATACAGAGGAATATTTTGGATGGATTGAAAAACTACTATTCATTGGAGGACCTGCCAACAAGTGTGGACGAAAGGAAGTAATAAATACCCTGTTGAAAACAAAAAGTTTGCACAAAACGGGCCGTTACAATGTTCAAAAACCTGAAGTGAAAGGAAGTCCCTAATGCGGACATGAAGACTGTCCAGTCATAAAGTAAACCGACGGACAGATGCACTCCAAATGGCATAATAATCAACGACCACTGGCTGCGGTCATACAGATATTATCAGACAGAATTGAGCATACGGTGGAAATGCAACAAACGGATTCTCACACACGTACATGGGAAGAAAACTGCATTATTCATCTGACTGTCAGTACTCTGAAATATAGCAAATTTAGGTAGTAGTTATCAACCTCCACCGCTTGCTTTGCCAGTAGACTATCTTTAGAGAACAACCTGGACAACAGTAAATGAAAATATCCATGTCCGCGAAACTTGACATGTCATAGAGTAATGCTTTCAATCGTCGAAGTGTTATGAACCCTGTGACCAACGAAAACTAGTAATAGCGAGCGCACAAATATACAATATGTGAATAGCAAACGCGTGGTGCGAAACGTAACGGAACCTAAGAGGAACATAGAAGACCTTGACCGTCGACCGAGAATACCTTTATTCCCAAGCTAGGGGTAAAGTAGCACACCGGCATCTGCGTATATACAGAATTTGGTTGACCTTGAAGAATTCCGCCTAAAGCGTCGCACCAAAATTGAAACAGGCCAATCACGAGATAAGGGTGAAACATGTTCAAAATCGAGTTTCCGCACGTTATGCCACGAAAGGATAAAACTTAAAATCACAAAACAATTTTTCGAGCAAACCTTGAAAAATAAACATTTTGGGAAAATAGGAATTTTTTAGCGGGCAACCTTCGCACCACTTCACGTAGGGCATCACGTAGAAAAAGTGCGCGCGAGTTCCTTTCGACCACAAACGTCTAGAATTCAACCTCAACACACAGACGGCTGTGGAAGCCTACCAAACGCTTGTCGCACGAGTTTTCGTACAGCCCGCGGTGAAAGTGAACATCGACGAAGGAAATAAATAAAATCTTGACCTCGAATCTTGAACCAACAAGCCTTCGCAGGTTTTGTAGTTACGGTCTAGAAGAATATGGAATTAAAGTAGGGTACATTCGCGCTGTCGGATGAAACAATCACTTGAAATACGTTTAAATAAAACTTATTTTCAATCCGTCCTCTGTGGAGCCCAAGCCTCCTGAACAGCTGAGTCTAAAGATAAGCACGTTAGACGAGGAGAAAAATATGCTAACGAAATACATCGTAATTATGTTAGAAACGGTCAGTGTCCAGTAAAGTTCGACCAACGGCATAACCAACAGGCCGATCAACACAGGAGCATGAATCACGTCAAAAGCTAGAAATCCTACCAGGGATCGTGCGTCACTTTCCTCTGCGGGTTGAAACCGAGAATAGCAACCAATTTTGAATAATCCTCGTTAACTGCGTGCTGCGCAGATATGACAGCATGTGGTTTCTCCAAAAATAGGCAGATGCATTCAACAAGCTAGTTTTTACACAGTTAGGACAATTATTGACAAACAGGCGCGATCACAAAGATTGAAGTATATCAGCCGGCCCATCGAGAAATTTCGCATACTTTTCAATATGGACATCAGCTACATAAATCTTATTACGAAGAAACCCGCGTCCTCAAATTCTAAGAGAGGGTCCGTGCCACGTCCCAAACAGAAACACGCACGACTGATATGCAGTCCAACACGTCGGATAGCCACGAGAGGTAATGATTCTCCAACATTTTCATTAGCGTCTAGTTTAGGCGCGTTGGTATCCAAAACATCCACATCCTACGCGAGTTCCTCTATAACAGAATATGTAGCATGTGGATACAACCGCTTAGAGGGACTGCTCGCAAGGCCATATATTGTATTCGGTTTGTCAAACAGACTGTCAACATAAGAAAGTCGAAATTGACGAACGCCATCCGGACCTATAATCAAAGGTGACGACACTAAATGTTGGGTAAGCACTGGCAAACATTGCCTAAGTACATTTGATACGTGCATTTACTTTCGTCACCGAGCATCCTCCGACATGAGGGTCACAATGAGAGAGCAGAAACAAGTAATAAACTTATAATGAAAGATAGTATACATCAAAGAATGATAGGATGAAATTTGAATTCAAATAAAATTTTGAAAAAATAATCTGTACAAAAAATACTTACAAAATGGCTGGCAAAACAGTCAAGATCGTCCTCGTTAAGTACATGTGGAATCAGGTTCGCAAATAGCAATCGAAGCAGAACCCGTACTGCCTATACCGGGGGGTGTGGGTTCCGTTTGGTGAGTGGAAACGGCAGAGACCACGTACGCTTGTTGAACACCAGGGGCCGGTGAACCACTACTCAAGGTAGCTGGGGTGCCGCTCACATACAAAGGAGTCTGTGGATCATAGTCAACTGGAGGTGGCTCCCGAGCAATCAAACTTAAGGGAGAAGGTGACAAGTTCCACACTTGAAATTCTGAGCGTAAATCATTTCGAATCGAAGCAGGAGTTGCGCCATAGGATTTCGAGCAGAGAATAATCTTACGTCGAAAGGGTTCATTAGGTCGGGGAACTTTAATCGTATCGAAATAGGAGAATCCCAAATCCACGAGTAAGGGCTCCAATTTGATTGGGTCGATTTTCAAAGTCTGGAACGTGGCGCGTTGATGAGCCTAGAAAGAAAAAAACAAGTTGGAAGTCGAAGCGACTATCTAACAGAGACATACCGTGAACCGAGTCCTTCGATAGGAAGACTTTGGTTGAGGTTCGAGAATCAAATGACCACCTGGCTTGAGAAGATTAAAGGCCCGTCTGAAAAACCGCATTAGCCCGGCGTCTCCGTAATTCAAGTGAATCCATTTTGTCACACTGAACGCTATGATCGTGTCGTATTCCGGTTCTTCAGTCGGGGTTGAACTATCGATCCAGTTGGCGACCTGAAAGTTGATCTTCTCATATCGAACTACAGAACCAGTATTCCAACGCAAACGTTCTCGTTGCATGCTCTTGGCATTTGCTATTAGTTCAGCGTCACAATCTATGGCATCAATGCGCCGTACATCAGGAAACCGTTCTAAAACACCAAACGTTAATGTGCCATTGTGACAACCATAATCTGCGACATCTTTCCCAGTGAACCATTCAGGCATAAGATAAGGGAGGCGATCGTTTGGATCACGTCGGAAATAATAGTCACTATAATTGCCAGTAACAGGAAGCCTTCTGTTGTGCTGACGTCGAAATGTCGTTGAACGCTGACAATTACGCGGAAAACGTGAACGGCCAAGCCGGAGTTGAGATTTGGCTAGCTGTTTTAACATTGAAGTGTCCGGGGAGAATCTGACATGAGAGGCAGAAGGGAGGGGTTGAATCTGGGGGCTATCACCACCCATTCCACCTGCAGTACTGACTGCAGGAGTATTCAGACGAGAATCACCACGGAGTGGAGATAGACCTTCGACACGGCGACGTTCTGTTTCTTTCATCAAATCTTGCAAATTTAGTGGATCACTGGGATTTAATGTGAGTCGCGATTTGCGGAAATAACGAGAGCGCTTGCGTGAGCGAAAGCGTGACCGGATAGTGCAACGGTTCTTTTTCCAAGTTTCACGGAGATTTCGTTGACCAATTTGCGAATTTAGTTCTAGGCGGGTCACTGGCAATCGTCCGGACGATAATGGACGAAAAATGGGAGGTGGTGTAGGAAATCCACGAATGCCTACCGGTCGCGGACCTCGCGGCCAAGTGGGAAATGTGCCAAACAAACGGCCGGGAAAAACTATGTTACGCGTACGAAAAAGCACTAGAAAAAGCGAGAACAAGAGGAAGTTGAATTAGATTTAGACAAGACCACGATAATGCTAGACATACACCAGAAAAAAACAGGCAGTGCGCCAAAACTAAAGCGAAGCGTTAACGACAAAGTTGAGCCATGACAGGATGTGCACAACCATTATTGTGAAGGAACAGTTAGATTTCAATAAACCACATAATTGGGATCTAGATGTTTGAAAAATACAGCCACAGGTAAATATACAGCGCCTTAAAGTTAGTGATAGGTGACGGAACAGAACGAAACCAAGCTGCTCGAGAACTTGACGGGATTTGATTGCCGAAAAGAGCAAAGCACTGACATATGTGGATCTACCTCTCAACTATTCTTAACTGATCACCACCACCGTCAACGATGTCAGTAATCAATAACCTCTCCATTTTCGGCATTTGGCCACACTCGTAGGTAGTGTAGCTCCTGATACCGTTTGCACAGAAAATAACTCACGAAGTGATACAGTACTGAAAGGTCGAAACTGTACAGAGAATAACGAAGGAGGGAGAGAGAAGACATTCTGCGGCGCGTGTTCACGTTATCGCTTGGCCAGCTCGTGGTAGCGAATACACTGCATGTTTACGTCATTCACTCGGACAACTCGTCAGCAATATTACAAGCTGAAACTTAGCTGTCATACAACCATGAAGAAGAATGCAAGCGCTGGCAAGGAAGAAGAAACAGGACGAAAGGGGAAGGAACCTAATTATTAATGTCAAACATTCACCATCGAGGTCCCGCGCCTTGAAAACAAACAACCAAGCTGTAAGTGAAAGTAAGGCGTCATCAGCAAGACAGCTTCCTTACGGCTTTCACTGCCCCGCGTCATTAAGTGCACTCACTTCACAGACAACTCGGCCAAAAACAACAACAACATTCACGCCACTGAGTCTCGATTAGCCGCCATTTCACATAAAGTACCAAGCCACCGACTCTGAGAGTCACGACGTACACGGCCAGGAAGACGCACCCCATCGACAAGTGGCCAATCCCATGATGAACGACTGCATTTCCTACGCCAGGTCGTCAGCTGTCCAGTTCACATCTTACGACAGTCGGCCGCAACGTCAGCAAACAGTGCTCGGTGTGGCAAACGACTAGCTGGCATCCTTAGTACATGACCTAACCATCTAAGTCTGTGTAAATGTAGGGATTGAACAAAAGAAACTGCCTGGCAATCACTAACAGATGCCCGCTTTCTAACCTCTTCGTTGCTTACTCCCTGGTGCCATCCGACGCGAGCGATCGGAGACAGAAATCGACGGTAAAACACCTGAGGACGGTTCACGTCCTCTATTCTTTTCGGCCAAGTTTCACCGGGGTAAATTAATACGGCCCTTGCTGTCGCCTAATATACGCGACCATTAGACATCGGAAAGATGCCTCTCTATCGCCAGAGTTGTCTTAGATTGGTCAATATCCACCTAGCCTTAGAGTCATGCACCTCTACTCCGTTCCCTACACTTCCACCGACGCCGCTGATGAAGATTTCCAACTGCATAAACGGTTAACGACCCCTACAACAGTAAATCTGCATAATCACAACAGTCTTGTAAAAGACCTGCACTTTGAGGCTGCAAAGCGTATTCCGAAATGTCAGGCTGTACGTCAGTACTAGTATAGTTTATTTTGAAGAGCAATATACACATCTTCGTTCAAAGGAAGAACAAACGGTGACACCAAAATCAAGCAACAGATATGTAGAAAGGTGAATGTAAAAACAAGCTGTCTGTCAAATGTGGGACGCTGCATAGTTAGCAACACTGAACAGTTGACAAGTCCTTTCACAAGAGTAGCAAGCGTTAATAGTCCAGTCATCAAATGAAAGTTACTTGTGCGGTATGTAACAAACAGATTTCAGAGAGAGGGAAAAAATTGCAAAAAAAATAATATAGATTTTTTAAAAATGAAAATACCACCACTACTGCCACTACCATTATGTAGACTACTTTCAGGATCAACAGCAGCCCGAGTCATAGCGCCTACGGATACGGCTCAACGTTGGAGATGAGGGTGGTGATGAATCGTTAAGACTGGTAGTCGAATTGTCAAATCTAATTCACCGACAGTTCCTTCTGAGAAGATCGGTGGTACAAAGACTAGGCTAGTCCTGACAACTTGGTGATGTGAGACGACTAGAGAAATGCGGCAACAGTCATCCAGAATGGATACTTCAGTACGACAGGTTGTAAGTCAGGCAGGTAAGATAGGCAAACGATGAAAACTAGATAACTCCGACTAATAGTGCCGAAGCTACCAGCTAGAATCTCACCGAATCCTCCAATAACAGAAAGGCTGGCCAGTAAGGCCTACGATGACCAAAAGGAACAGTATCCCCAACACTACGTAAGAAAGAATGAATCCCCAGACAATAACATCTAAGGGATGAAATTCAGGAAATGTAGGTTGTCCAAACGAGAAACAGGTGAACGTTCTGAACACCAGCGTTGGTAGCATTAACAGTAAGTGGGCTGACTCGATCAATGAAGTCGACAGATACGGTTCAAGTGTCAGTGCGCAGACGAGAGTCAAGTGCAATGTATTGTCAGGAATAGCGAATAAGGATTAAAAAAAAGGTATGATGGCAAGTCTGAGGGGCAGACCGCCTCATCTAAGGAAGGGCCAACATGTCCAGTTAGTTGTGTATTACCCGATATGTCTATAATTTGCGAATACAGAGGGCCTGGTGTCACAGAGGAGAAAGGCGCTGCACTACTAGAACCCGAGAAAACCTCAGTTTTGCTGCTCACAGATGGGAACGTACGAGATGAGAACACAAGATTTTCATGGAGAGAAGTCCGGAAGAAAAATTCCATAAACACGTAGAGCAAAACCGTGAAGTAACAAGCTGAGTTGACCAAATGCAGACGTATACAACAGTCAATGCCTAACCTGAAGTAGATAGGCAAAGCTGGGTTCCCGGAATACGCGCAGCTTTAACGAGAAATGGCTATGCAGTTCTGAGGTGTCGATAGTGTCCAGTGGAAGCCAATCAGAAAAATAAATCGGAAGTTACAACAGTGATAGTGAAATAAATCCCAAAAAAGAGGCGGTAATGCGGTGGAATTCCTCCAGGAACAATGTTTCTCTGGCTTCAAACCACAAAGGCAGACGGTCCCGGTGTAAAGCTGCTGTGACCAACTTGCAAGAGGAAAAATAGCGCATAGTAACGGTGTAGATTCAGGTGGTCTTGAGGGAAAAATAAATATTCACGGAAGAAGTCGTGTTACAAGAGTCCCAAAAAGACAAAAATTGCGGTACGAATGAGAACTGGCTCGTATCTAGCATCCAAACATTCTAAAGCCACGGGCACTTAAATCCAAGCTTTTCGTGAACACGTCGGTAAAACTCACTACTGCCAGCGCCTAAATTCCAGTCGATGACCAAATGAAAGCAGATTATGTGGGATTGTAGTACGCAAATGCCCATCGGAAATATAACCTTCGGAACCCGAAGACAAGCAGAAATAGGCTCATCTGAAGCGACGCAAAACGTCGGAACCACAGCATCTCGAAGCAAGAGCATCTTAATGTCGAAAGCTCTACTGTAGGCTGGCATTCATGTGGTAAATGTTTCTTCAGTTAAGGTTTTACGTCCAGTGGATAATGTAGCGAACTCGTCAAGGAGTGAAAGAAAGCTAGTTGTGATCAATCACAAAGAAACCTACAAACTACTGCATTATCAGTCTAAGTTGCAGTTTACTTAAGATATGTAGGCGGATTATCAGGAGCCATCGAAGTAGTTTTCTCCCTGGGTGCAACCACGGAGATATGAAAGAAAACGGAATAGATAAAAGAAAGTTGTGTTGCCCGAGCTTTGCCGTCGAGAGGAAATAACGAAGAGAACAGAGAGAAAAAGTCCGCTAATTGTTACAGAGTAATCTTCAAAAGGTTCCTGAAAAACTGCGAAATTACCCCAAAAGGCATTGCTTAGATAACAGACTTCTTGTTCAGTCGCATCTTCACTATGTAGGAGCTTACTGAAAGTTGGTAAGGCTTTGGCTGGATCCCGTAAAGCTAGGTACGGGAGCTGCTGCTATTTCTTAGCTGGTAACCGAAGTGCGTATGTTCACAGAAGCTGTCCAGATTGGCTATAAACAGTTGTATTGATTAACGAAATGCCTCACAGTCGGATGATCAGGATCTTCCACCGTAACTTGACAAACGCGTTTGGTTGTTTAACTACACTAAAACAAAGTACAGCAATGACTCCTCGGAGAAAAGCGGAAGGACGTAGCTTACTTAACATACTAAAGTTGGAGACTTAAGCGTCGGTGAGACTTCAAACCGGGATTCCGATGCGTTTGCTGTGAGAAAGGCCAGTACAGATAGTATTCACCTTAACAAGCCACTTTCAGTCACGTGTCTTTGAACCACAGTATAAGGCGTTCGTTAGGTCACACCTGAAGTATTGTGCCCACGTATTAAAACCTCATCTTAAAGAAAATGGAGATCGCTTAGAGAAGGCCCGAAGGCAAGTCACCTGAATGATTCACAGTATGAAGGGCAAGAACTGTAATCAGATTGAAGAGTTAAAATCTTATCTCTTTCTCAAACGTAGACGAGTTCGAGGTCAAGCTAAAGCTTACAAAGTTATGCACGGTTTTAATGAAGGCGTAAAGAATCTTTACGGGGGATGAAATATCTCAATTGAAGAACCACTCTTTGGAGTTGTTTAAGTCATATGTCCATATGACATCACAGGCGGAATCCTTTACGAAAAGGATTAGTAGCTCATGGGGTTACTGAACGTCCCTGGCCGTTTCTGCTACCTTGAAATGGCGGTAATCCCTGTGTGTTACATTGATCCGGAGGATTGTTCTGGCTAGAGCATCCGTCCTTTTCGGTACGGCTACGTTAGACAGGCTAATAAGAAACTAGAGGAAAAGCCGCTAGGCTTGCGGGCTGCGTCACAGTACTTGCCAAGTAGGAATGCATCTTAGTTACAGTAGGGCTGTCTTGCGCATACGGAAGAAGACTAGAAAAGTAACCTTTGAACAAAGGGCACTTGGACCGTCCAGTGATTGATTGTGAACATCGACATACCATTCAACAAGGCCGGAAGATTTCCAGTACTTCTCGGACGATGAACACAGCTTTGGATACATCCGCTGTGCGTAGCAGAGACCGGACACAGATATAGGTGCCTACATCCTTGACTACGGCTAACCCCGCAGGGCCAAGTGAGCAAAACCTTTTAGTAATTGACACCGACATGGTCCCTCGAGAAAACTCTATATTTTGTTGCTTCACAAAATGACCACTCGGACCTTTTAACGCTCGACTAAATATTCCATCTAGTAGCAGGTACAATTCAGTTAGGAAGCCCATTCACTTTGAACTCCGGAAGCAACTACGAGAGGATCGGGAAGCCTGGCGAATACAACGAGCAAGATGGAGCAAGTTGCCGTTACCGACAACTTTTGAAAGCACTTCCATTTCATTCGAGCAACGAGTAGCAAGAAGCTAGGCGTGAACAAAGTAATCGACGAGACCGGTGAGCTCTTTCAGCCCATTCGGCGACGGTTAGAATGACGAGCTGGGCATTTCCAACAGCAGTTCAAACGGTCATCCGCTCCATCTGACTATGCCTTCGGCTCTGCTTGTGCTCATTTATCCGCTGACGTTTCTCCGCCCTCGGAAACAGAAATCTCACACGAGATCACACTCCTGAAACTTCGTAAGGTACTCGACCCAGACACTTAATGATGCGGGGCAGTGAAAGCCGTAAGGAAGCTGTCTTGCTGATGACGCCTTACTTTCACTTACAGCTCGGTTGTTTGTTTGCAAGGTGTAGGCGCCTTGATGTTGTATGTTTGAATATAGACGTAGCTATTTTTAGTAGTTAGGTCCACTGATTGTGATTTCCA
>LOND01003392.1:0-15552 GCA_014220965.1 Paragonimus kellicotti | reverse complement strand
TTTTCTTTGTTCTTCGTGGTTGTGTGGCAGTCAAGCATCAATGTGATCCACCGATGTATTGCTGTCTATGATTATGATGAATGGGTAGAGGTCTGACAAACCAGTCTCCTGGTCCTCCAGGTTGGGGGTTGGAAGAAGGTTGGCATCTTTTTCCGGAAAAAGTACCAGTTCTGGTACATTGCCACCCAACCGCTGCCTTGCGGTACAGGCTTTTGAGCCAAAGGCTTTGGTTGAGAACCCTAATCGTTCTCCTGTCTAGGTCTGGGCGTCCTGGCAGTATCTCAGCCCACACACAACCATGAATATTCACAATAACAATAAATCCATACTGCATCGGCCGTCTCGCAGTATAAACCGGGTCGCCCTATCTGCTGCATACAGCAGGGTGGATAGGCGAAAACATGCTGTCAGACCTCTACCCATTGGCCTGCCTGGTATGAGTGACTCTATCGGTGTGGTGATCACACCGTCCAGTTTAGCCCAATAGGTCATCGAGATGCGCAAGCCGTCACACCACGTCAAGGTCCAGTCTCGTTGTGACAGCATTAAGTTTCCGCTTTTGTAGGGTAACCCAGTGTAAACTGTCTTATTCTGTACTGTGAGTTGGGCCTCGTTGTGAACGCGCAGTTGGCTTTGGCGCTCGACGATCATGTAAATAGTTATCTGGATGCAACACCTCCCTAGGTTTTTGTAATTCTGTTTCAAGTGTTTCGGTCGTGCATATCTTCCCAGCCTTACAGAACAAGGTTCGAACTAAAAAAAAATTGCTGAATCAGCGAGAAATTGAGAAAGCTGAGATATGGTTTGGTCAACGTGGGTGTCCCGCATACTTTATGTCTCATTGCCCCTTAGGATTTTCTGATAATAAACACATACAGAAAGGCCACTGAATTATTGTTCTCACATTCACACGTGGAATATTTTAAGTGTCCCAAGTTTGCGACGTAAAAAATCGTGCAAAGTGAATTTTTCTCACGAGTGTAGTGTTCCCTCGTGATAACCTAAGTGTCTGTTGCGTACAAGATACTCACTGGTCTTGTATTATATTGGCTAACTAAGTCCACAGAAAGCCAAATACATAAGAACAGGCGAGATTTCCGTCCAGTCAAGGATGCGTAAATCACGTGTTCGATTTGCGACGGATATTGGAGCAACAACACTCTTGCAGGCAGCCGACGGTCATGGTCTTTTTAGACCTAAACGCCGATCCCTGGAAATGCATTCCTTGTAAGAGAGTTTTAAGGAAATACGTGGATCTGAGATTACCGAATGCCCATTGTGCCAGCAGGGTGACGGATTACGGATCAACACTTCCAGTGGTCCTTGTCCAGGATGTCTGATCAATCTCACGCGTATTCACTCATGTCATTGGCATTAAAGAAGACGAGCTTCAGGAATCTAGTGAGCACGATGTTGAGCTTCTTCCTGGAGCTAGGTTGACCGATCTGGAGTATGCGGACGACATTGTCTTACTTAGCCCCTCTGCCGAAGACATGCAGACCATGCTGAACAAGGTGAATGACCGGGCTGGTTTGTATGGAATGCGCTTCGCACCTTCAAAGTGCAAAGTGTTGCCTCAAGACTGAGGCATTCCAACTCCTATCTTCTTTATTGCAGGCAATCCACTTGAGATCGTGGACGCTTCCACACACACACGGGTAGTACTATCTCGTCAGCTTATGACACCAGTTGGTGAAATATCGACAAAGACAGCAAAGACACGAGCTGTTTTTGCCAAACTATATCATCCCTAACGTCGGGGACGTACGGTTGTTGCTGACAGAATAGGTATATATTGCTAATGTGCGGTTTGTTTTGTTCTATGGTTCGAGAGCGTAGCCTGTTCGCGACGAAGACGTCAACAGATTTGCTGTTTTGAACATCATTATCCCTGCCAATTGGCACGCGTCAAATGGAGTGATCAAGTTGAGAAATACAGCACCTCGACGGTGCGTATTCCGGAAGTCATCATCATCGCCAACAACAACAGCGCAGACAGCAACATGTCAGTGGTTCTTACTGATGTTCAATTGTCATACAACCATGAAGAAGAATGCAAGCGCTGGCAAGGAAGAAGAAACAGGACGAAAGGGGAAGGAACCTAATTATTAATGTCAAACATTCACCATCGAGGTCCCTGCGCCTTGAAAACAAACAACCAAGCTATAAGTGAACGTAAGCCATCATCAACAAAACAACTTCCCTACGGCTTTCACTGACCCGCGTCATTAAGTGCACTCACTTCACAGACAACTCGGCCAAACAACGACAACATTCACGCTACTGAGTCTGACTTGTCGCCATTTCACATAAAGTACCAAGCCACCGACTCTGAGAGTCACGACGTACACGGCCAGGAAGACGCACCCCATCGACAAGTGGCCAATCCCATGATGAACGACTGCATTTCCTACGCCAGGTCGTCAGCTGTCCAGTTCACATCTTACGAAAGTCGGCCGCAACCTCATCAAAATGTGATCAGTGTGTCAAACGACTAGCTGACAATCATAATTGAAAAACACTAGACCTATTCGTCAATACGTTGTAACTGGTTCTATGGCCTATGAGCGCGTAAACGGAACGGAATAACGGTCAATGAAACGGCGGATAATAGCACGACGGATAACGGTAATGAACAACGAAGTACGGAGTATATGCCGTCAGTTAGTCTCTTCCCAGTCAATCCATCCAACCGAGGCTACTGCATGAACACAGGAAGAAACTGGCCCTTAAACAGAGCTTCTTTAGGTCGCTCAATCCGAAGACAAACACGGACACAAACCTGTTCGCACTTACAGGGTTCGCGACTAGCAACAAGCAACGTCAAAGGGAATGGACCAGACAAAAGTCTAGACAGTACAGTCTAAGCGTGTAATCGGGATGACAATAACGAAGGCTGAGGTCGTTCGTGAAGACCGGAGCAGTGCACGACCACGGCGAAGGTGAAGGTCACTCCCAAGTGGACTTTGTTAGTCTCATCCGGATTTGTGATATTTTCGGGTAACCGGCGACTTCCCGACACCTTGATATATGACCTAGCCATCTAAGTCTGTGTAAACGTAGGGATTTAACAAAAGAAACTGCCTGGCAATCACTAACAGATGCCCGCTTTCTAACCTCTTCGTTGCTTACTCCCTGATGCCATCCGACGCGAGCGATCGGAGACAGAAATCGACGGTAAAACACCTGAGGACGGTTCACGTCCTCCACCCTTTTCGGCCCAGTTTGGCTGCTGTAAATTAATACGGTCTCCACTGTCGCCTAATATACGCAAGCCTAAGACATCAGAAAAATGCCTCTGTTACCTCTACAACATTAAATCCACATAATTACAGCAGTCTTGCAGAATCACTTTGCATTTTGAGGCTGCAAAGCATAATCAAGATCAGTCAGTCTTTCACCAGGTAGGAGGTCCACGCCGGCATCTTGTGAGTGCCGCAGACAGTCCTCCATTATTTCGTCTATGACGAAATTGAACAAAGATGCCCTAGTGTACGCCACTTCCGACGCCAAAACTGTCAGACCTGAGCTGAAGTTCGGGAATAAAGCGCCAACAGTGTGCTCGCACAGTTGGTCTCGATGATCGTGTACCGCCAGTTTTTAAAGATAGAGGGGCGTTAGTATGGGCCTTGGCTGCGTCATGTCAACTCAAGTGGACAACAGCAAAACACCCCTCGGTGCCATAGTCACTCGATAATAGTTACCATATTCAAGGAAGGAATCCGGAGCTTTTGCGAAAACCGTAAAGGAATTAGCCTGACCACATTCATTACTAAGGTTCTGGCATCCAATATAATCCCCCCCACTTACTGCAGCTCAGGAGGTGGACATAAGGGAAGCGCATGCATAGTTCAGCCCTGAGCGAGGATGCATTGATAAAATTTTTACTCTCCACTTAATTCTGGAGCAACGTCATGTGTACCGCCGACCAACAATTGCCGTATTGCAAAACGCTTGAAATACGTGATTGAGTGGTCAACTAATTAGGTAGCATGGCTTACGATAGCTGGGTCGTCTACTCCGTACTCTCTATTGGATTGTCACTTCTCATGTATTGTAGAGCTTCCAGAGTTGAAACCTGACCAAGCCCTCCAACTCACTCTATGATTTATACGAGAGTTCCTTGATGGACAGTACCCTGTCGCTCATTGTGTATCACTTGCATTAACAACGTTCCGGAAAATATTGTCAGTAATGTGATTATCTACACTGAAGAGTTAAAAATCTGGGACGCCAGTGATCACAGTTAACTATAAATTGATCGTAACGCGATTAAGCGCCAGTTGGGCGATTGCAGTTTACCTCTAAATGGCAGTAAGTTTGTATACATGTCATGCCATGGGAACTCTGGTAATGTCTTCGCATTCATAGTATGCTCGATACGAACATCGATCTGAAGACAGATCCAGATATCTGGATGCCATTTAACTTGTCTTTCGCATACCATCACGGGATGGCTGCTATAAAGAGGTCCACCACTCTTGAGACGATGAAACAAACCTTGCACTGTATAAACAAAAAAGAGCGTTACGAACGCCTTATGGGATTTCTACAATACCGCCACTTGAGAACGCTAATCAAGTCATGTATACCAGTTTGAAGAAAGACATACTCGCTAGTAAATGTGTTCAGCGCGCAAATACAAAATGAATCATGGGCTCAAGAAATACTACATGCGAGCCTCAACCTGGAATTCGTGACCCGTATCCACTTGAATTTCGAAAATTCCCTGGTGAGATAATCCTCATGCACCTCTTAGTATGGGTCTCGTAGAGCAGTTCCTCATCGTAGTGACTGACAACGGTCGAAGAAAACATGAAGAGAGGCTTTACAAACTCCGTGCGAAGACCTTCCTCAGTAACAATTGCTTTCTTCTAGGGTTATCAACCATTGAGGTCGCTAGCTGCGTGTTTAGACTGTCTTAAAACGTTGTTGAATTCCAATTCATTTGAGACACATTTCCGTAAATCCACCTTCTTCTTCGTATTTGTTGCAATCCCCAAGGGTGGTACTACACTGTTTTTAGTGACGGCCTTTCAAATCAAGAGACCTGTTTGACAGCGAATAGAACAAACTGACTGGGTCCGAGTACTTTGGATTTTTAGCCTCGTATTTATCGCTTAAACCGCCGAGAGCAATGCGATCCTGGAGAGCGGTGCTACATCTTTGTTCCACAAAGGCAAACAGGTTGCTTCACCTTTGCCAACATGGTTTTCGTTAAGGCCGCCCCTGTCTGACCAACTTACTGCTACCGAGAGTACTGGGTTGAGGCTAAGGCTAGTGGTGCGTCAATCATCATCATAGACAGCAATACATCAGTGGTTCACACTGATGCTTAACTGCCACACAACCACGAAGGAAGGAGAAAAAACCTATATAGGAAGAGAGAAGAAAAAGAAGGGGAGGGAGACCTAACTACTAAAAATAGCTACGTCTATATTCAAACATACAACATCGGGGTGTTAATAGATGCCAAACTTGTTAAATTTAACAGGGCTTTGGCAAATTTCTATACGGAAGGCTTATAAGAAATCTCAAGACATTTGCGGCACCCGCCCAATCGCAGTTATAATAGATGACATACTCCTGGCGTGAGGTATTTAGCGGCTTTCATCACTGTTCAGGTCTTGGCCCAAGGTTCATTTTAGTCTTTTTCAATTATTGACCCAGGATCATTAAATTGCCGTGTTTAGTGCACGCTGATGATTTCAAAGTCTGGCGCATCATAAAACCGGCGGGAGATCGGAATACTCTACGGCCGATGCTGGTCACCTAATGGAATGGGCTTACAAACTGGCCCTGCCAATGAACCCTCAAGTATGCGTACATGCGTATTAGGGAGATAAATGGACTGGGAACTTACCACATGAGTGGATTGTTGCTGGAACAGGCAGAAAGTGAACGCAACTTGAGTTGTTTCAACATCACTCAAGAGGCAAGACAACACAGGCAGGAACTGTACATCAGCTCGTGGTATACTGGGGGTAACCGACATGTTCCCTACCTTCAAGTAAGGAATACTGAACACTTTTTAGGAAAATTGACGTCGGGTGAAATCCAAGTCCAGCTGGGGAACGGACTCCCAGCCCCGTACAGCCGCATAAACTACTGGAGCCGTCAACGGTTGCCGTTTTTTCGATCACCGCCCTTGTGGATGGTAACGCGTCCCGAAGATAAGCATACTACGGAAACAGTTTGTTACTGCCTGCGCGGGTAACCCGGAATCTGACTCAAAACTGTGTTGTCACTGTGAATTTATCTTATCAGTTCACTGATGCTTTGAGCATCAATGCACATATAAAGTTAACGATATTTTTTTTAATGATTAACGTTCGGATTGTTCCAATTGCTGTTTGAGATTTCATTCTATCTATCTGTTATCATAACCTTGTTGTGATTTTCTACTTTCTGCATATTTATTAGTGACTTTCACCAGGTCTAATGCGGTTGACAGACCTCAAATCTCCGGTGTATAAGGTCACTTTGGGTGTCGCATGTAGGTTTAAAACTGCATGCAATGTCAAACATGTCTTCACTGGCAACACTTTAGGTGTACTGACCTCAAAGAGGAGCGGTATGCTATACTAATCACTCTATAAGTTTATTTTATTTGCATGAGCTGTCCGTTTAAAGACACAGAACACGTTCGTTTTCATTACTGACAAAGTACCCTCTCAAAACGCACAAACGCAGATTGTTTTTAAATGCCACTGTAGAGCCCAAGAGGACGCAAACACTACACTAATGTACTCTAATGGGGGAAGCTTTGGAGGATGCGCAGTGTGCAATGTCGGATATGAGGACAGGGCTGCCATCCCTAAACGAGTATTTGGCTCTCGCTCTTTCCGGACTTACTGCGATGAGGAAGGCAGCGGCGCCCTCAACGACACATATAGGAGGCCGCTGTGAGTCTCAAAAACCAAACTACCTGTGAGAGAAGAGTAGTCTTAAAGGAGAGTTCTCCACTACATCCTCTCCAAGCGACCAGACCAAGTCCATCTTGAATGTGTCCTCCCCACCAGACCTAACAAACTTGTCTTCCGTGGGCATACTGTGCCTAGGGGCAACCAAAAGTCACTTGGTCTCCTCGTGACATTGCCTGGTGAATTAATCGCAACGGTAGTGCTTGAAAGAACTCTTGAATTGAAACCCACGCATGCCAGCGTGACAGGGGTCTCGGTTCGTCGTTTTTTACAAAAAGAGCAGAAATTTCCTTAAGCTGCCGAAACGGAGAAACATATCAAGGCGGATCCTAAGCTTCTGATAAAATCACAGGTCCTATTTCCTATCCACAGGAGTTCATCTCTTACTTCCTACCCCGAGTCCTTCCTGATCTACGATCTACAAAACCTTTGGGACTTAACAGAGGTGGTCTTAACAAAGAAGAAAGTTCTTTGCGGGCCTTCACACCCTCAACTATCGCACCCTTCAAGAGGCCAGTTATGAAATATTTTCACCACAAAGTCGGAACGGCCAGCTGGGTTTCCCTCCTACATTCCAAAAATAACACACCTGGTCGGCTCCTGCGGCACGTGCTTTAGACGGGCAGAAGTTTTATGCAGTTAACATTTGCCCTCGCATAATTAATTTTCAGGATCGAAAAATGGCAAATCACATACCCAGAGCTGTAAGGATGGACGTGGCCAAAATGGGCATCAAATATGACATCAGAAGCAAGTCGTGCCTCTCAGAGGGACAATCATCTATGCAAAAGCCGAGGTGAAGCGTCCGTCACATCCCAAGAGAAATCTCACAGCTACCGTGCAGAGGAAAGCGACCATTGCGAGTTTGCCTCGCCTCGCGTCTCCCTCAGCTATTACACTTCTTTCCTAAGTTCTTCCTCCAGCACCTCCATCTCTTATACGACACAGTCAGACGAAGAACAAGCTTTCATTTGCATATATACAAACTGTCTGAGCTTATTAATAAGCTTCCGGAAATCAGTTAGTTGGCTTGTGATACGATCCCTCACATCTTTACCTTGACGGAAACCTGGTTTTCAGCAGACATCAGTGATAGTGAACCGAATGCCCATGGATACTTCGTGTACCTTGCGGACTACTCCAGAGACACAATGGGTGCTCTCCGATCTTCCTTAATCAGAGTCTTCCGACACCCAAGGTCATCGGGACTTTTTAGTCCTTCGATAGATGTGACGTCCTGTGGCTACTGCTAGTTCTGCACGACCATGACATTCATAGCGGAGTTGTACATCGCTCCCTCTCATGCAACATCTGACAACGACGCTCTTCTCGAAAATCTAGAAAACTTTCTACGACTTCAGCGTTTTTCTTATTATTATGGGTGACTTCAATGCATCCAAGATAAACCAATCATCAATATTCCATTCGTCTTGTGAGAACAGATCCTCGGCGTTCTCGTCAATATTTTTGCAACACAACGCATAAACACAACACACCCGCGCCTTGATACCGTATCAACCTGGTCAGATTCTTTCCCTGCCTGACCTAATTATGACAGACGAATGTCACCTAGAGGGCAGTGATCATACTACCGCCAATTGGACATAATGACCACTCATTACTGGTCTTGATCTTATCTGTTACTGGTTGCAACAACCAGTAAAAAAGTCCACAGTTCGAAATTTCAATCAGGCTGATTTTAACGGCCTGAGAAGCTGTCGGTCCACTCCTGCTTGATTGTGATCCTGTGAACCTGAATTATCACGTGTTTCGAAACGCATTTCAAAAGGCGGATAATTTATTTGCGCCGCGTGAACTGTGCACTGTCTCTTCTCTTCTGCCTATTTCTCGTAAAATACGTCGTCCCCTTGACGACCGTTTTCAATTATTCATAAAGCATAACCTCGCAGGGAACTCAGAGGACTTGAAGGTTATCTGCAATGTTCGAAATAACAGCATCATCACCATCATGGACAGCAACACACACACTGATGCTTAACTGTCACACAACCACGAATGGAAAAAACCCTATATAGGAAGAGAGAAGAAAAAAGGGGAGGGGAAGGGGACCTAACTACTAAAAATAGCTACGTCTATATTCAAACATACATCAAGGCGCCTACACCTTGCAAACAAACAACCGAGCTGTAAGTGAAAGTAAGGAGTCATCAGCAAGATAACATTGTGAGTATTCATGGATTGTGTGTGGGCTGAGATACTGCCAGGACGCCCAGACCTAGACAGGAGAACGATTAGGGTTCTCAACCAAAGCCTTTGGCTCAAAAGCCTGTACCGCAAGGCAGCGGTTGGGTGGCAATGTACCAGAACTGGTACTTTTTCCGGAAAAAGATGCCAACCTTCTTCCAACCCCCAACCTGGAGGACCAGGAGACTGGTTTGTCAGACCTCTACCTATTGGCCTGCCTGGTATGAGTGACTATCGGTGTGGTGGCCACACCGTCCAGTTTAGCCCAATAGGTCATCGAGATGCGCAAGCCATCACACCGCGTCAAGGTCCAGTCTCGTTGCGATAGTGTCTCGTTGTGACAGAGTCACTTTGCGACAGTTTACTTACATCTTACACCTTACTTTCAAGTACAACTTGGTTGTTTGTCTGCAAGGCGTAGGTACACTAGTGTTGATTGTCTGAATACAGATGTAGCTGTTTTTAGTGGTTAGGTCCTTTCCCGCCCCTTTCTCTTTTTTCTCTTCTTATAGAAGGTTTGCTTTTCTTCTCTATGGTTGTATGGCGGGTAAGCATCAGTGTGAACCACAGATGTATTGCTGTCTACGAACGCTTTCATGATTTGAATGTTCGAAATAGGCGTAAGCGAGAAATCTGCCAACACACAAGCTCGTACGAGAAGTCATAATGAGAACTTCCGCAAACAAGAATTTCTTATTTAAATATATACGCCAGTCGCAAAGGAATAAACCTTCAGTCATTTATCCTTAACTGCTCTGCAGGGTGAATTCTTTTGATTTCCGAATAGTCGCCGAGGCATTTGACCAGTAGTATTCGGTAGAATAGTGTTACACAAGGTGGCATCTTAATTTACCTGTACGAAACTTTCGGCAGTCACTGCTCACGGCTGACCCCCGAGCACAACAAACCGAAGACCTTGCACTCAAGATAAACACATGCAGTACGACGGGTTCAGATAAAATCCATCCCAGGATCTTGAAAGCAGCGTTTGTTAATCTGACAGAACTTCTCTATGGACCGTTCAAACAGAAACTCCGGACTTAGACTTTACCTACAACGTGGAAAAAAAACACGGTCCGCCTATCTTCAAGGCGACCGAGTGACACCTCCCTACTGGCCACCAGCCAATCAGCCCTAGCACAGGGCCATGCAGGATAATCAATTTGTTAGAACGGGCCGTCCATAAACACGTCATAGAGATGTATCTATTTTCTTCTAAGCAGCACGGTTCCCCCCTAGCCAAACGTGTAACAAATATGCCTATCTTAACTGATGACCTGACGGACGCCAGAGACAACGGTTTCATCTAACAAGCTATCTACTTCCGTTTCCCCAATGCTTTCAATCGTAACCCACATGGTTTTCCCAGGTGCAAACTGGAAGCATATGGCATCCGAACAGAGCACCGCTACTGATTTACCTACTTTCATGCTGACCGAGCTTTCAGGATTAAAACCGGGTCAGACCTCAAACACCTTTTCTGGTTTCTACGGGGTTTCTTAAGGGCCACTTCGTTACTTACATCAACGACCTTCCGGACAATATTTCCATCACTTTCTTCTTTACACCGACAAACTAAAAATCTGGAATGTTAGTACACTGCAGATTCACCTCGACGTGATCAAGTGTTGGTCAGGCAGCTGTAGCCTCCTATCAAATAACAGTGCACACACGTCTCACTTAGCGGGGATCCTGACAATGAGTTCGTGATTCACAGTGCACCCAGCACAGTAGACCACGAAAAGCGACCTGAAGATCTGGGTATTCAAATGTCGTCTAACTCATCCTTCACGTATCACCCCGAAATGACAGCCAAAACGAGGTTCCCTACATTTGTGGTGGTGGTGGGGGGTGTAAAACGGACCTTCTCCGGCCTAGATAAATGAGAGTTTCGAACGCTTCATGGGGTTTACACAAGAAAACTACCAGAATTTTTCCATGAAGTTATGTATACCGGCCTGGAGAAAGACATACTTGCTGTTGAACGTGTTCAGCGTGCAACCACTAAACTGGTAACAGACCTGTGGTATTTGGCTCATGAGTGACGTTTTGAAATTCTTGAATTCTACGTACTTGAATTTAGACAATTCCGCGGGGACTTAATCCTTGTATATCTTTCTTTAACAATACAAGACTCGTACAGCAGCTCTTCATTTTAGCGGCTGATAGCAATCAAGGAGGACACAAGAAGAAGTTTTATAAGTTCTGTCTCCGGACTTTTCTTAGACAGCGGTGCTTTTCTTACAGGGCTTTCGCTAGAACGACCTTTTGTATGATGTTGTCAGCTGCTTCTCTATGGATTTTTTTAAAGTGTTGTTGAATTCCCATTCACTTAAGGTCTTGTTTGATTTATGACTTTATAATGATTTGACTTATCGCTGTGATCCCCAACAGTGGTACTATACCCAATTTCCCATACTTGTATTTCAAATCAAGCAGATTAATAGCTGAAGTTGCTGCGAGTTCGCAACATTGTGTTGTAACCAATTACAGCCAGTATACAAGAATATAAAAAACTGCCGTTGTTGTTGTTTAAGAACTATAATCCTCAAGCCTATGGGCGGTAGACCACAATCCCCAACAGATTCTGAACAATAAGATTCTATATGTTGCTAAGATGCCTTATTGACCATAGAATTTTAAGAAGCCTCTGGACCCTGTGTGCGATCTCAAACATTCCGATAGATATAAAATTAACACAAAAACAAATCACGAAGAAATCAACACTAGTCGATTTGTCATTTAAAATCAAATAGGAAAGTGAAAAACTCACATTGAGGATCTACTCCTGAATGATTTCGTATTCGCGAAGAGCGCATCCTTGTGAAAGCATCCGGATGCAGCGACAGCGACCACACTACGGGGAACGACGAGACAGCAACTGGAAGACAACAGACGAAAACTAGCGCAGAACGAATGGAAAGTAAGCAAGTCTTCTAGCTGCTTTATTTTGTGTCACTGGAGGTACTTACCGAGAAAGTTATCCTCAACATTGTGTCTCTTTGTACGGCTATAAAAATGTCAACAAATATTCCTTGTTTTAAACGACAATCATCAAATTGCGGGTTTTTCGAACAAATTCGCTGTGAAATCTAGAGAGCGCGGACAGATTAAATTTGAATCGTGTGGTAGAGCGTGCTATTGTGTTTGTATGGGTCTTGCATGACTTCTTGACCTTTGGCTCATTATGGTTCCTGTTTTTCCTTTTTACAGAACTTACAGGGGACTAGTCCAATACAAAGGTATAAACTCGAATGGTCAGTTCAAAATGCAGTCGCTGAATAGCTCACTATAGGACAATCCCGATCTACGTGGAACAGGAGCACCAAGGAGACGAGACGCGCGCACCAAAAGTGTATTGCTAAGTAGAATCAATTCAAACAGTGGTGTTCACTTTGTACAAGAACATGTGCTGTAGACTATATATAAAAATGAAGCGAAATATGAAAGTATTAACAATACCCGAAAGAACATTCCCGAGAGCGTTAGAAGGATGGAAAACGCTCGATAAAATGAGAAATGTTAAGCACAATACTCTTTGAAAACTGTTGGCCATCTGACGGTTCGGCCTGAGCGAGTGCGGGGAAGATCAACAGGGTTTTCGGGTTGGACTGAGGAAGGTACGGGCTGTTCGTTACACATGGGCTGGGTAGACTGCGAGTCACCAGGAGTAGGATCGACTTCAGGAGCGATGGGAGGATCTAAGTGAGGTTCGACATGAGCAACTTTAAGTCTGTCAATGCTCACTGTATCGTGGGATCCGTTGCGATCGATCACGAAAACTTAGGGAACCGTTTAATCACACGAAATGGTCCGGAGTATGGTTTTTGGAGAGGGGTTTTAACGGCATCAACACGAACGAAAACAAAATCACAAAAGTCCAGATTGGAGTGCTTTTGTTCTTGTTTGGTGTTTAACCTGGTAGGCTGAGGCCGGATTTTTGACATGGATAACTTCAACTGTTGCACGAAAGTGGTAGCGTCAAAATTAGTTTGGACCGGCGTTCGACCTGTAGAACCGGAGTGTCTTACCGTAAACTAATTCTGCGGTCGTGCAACCAGTGTCTTCTTTAACAGCCGATCGAATTCCAAGCATGACAAGGGGCAAGTGATCGGTCCAACGCTGGGGTCTAGTTGGGCTTTCAGAGCGGCCTTCAGCTGACGATGAAATCGTTCGACCAGACCATTTGCTGCCGGATGGTATGCAGTGGTTTTGATATGATCGACTCCAAGCAACCGGTTGAAGTCTCTGAACAGCGTTGATTGGAATTGTGTGCCTCTATCGGTGGTTACAGTAGTTGGAACACCATAGTTTGAGATCCATCCGTCCATGAACGCTCGCGCAACTGTTTCAGTATTTGTGTTAGGGAGGGGTATTGCCACTGGCCATCTGGTGAAACGGTCAACGCACGTCAAGATATACCGATGACCTTTTGAATACGGTAACGGGCCGACTATGTCAACATGGACATGACTGAAACGTGCGTCGGGGTTAGCGAATGTGCCGGGGGTCGTGATGGTATGTCTGTGGACTTTGCTGCGTTGACAATCAAGGCAAGTTCTCGCCCATTCTTCGTATGTCCTTATGCATGTTCGGCCATACAAATCGATCTGAAATCAGCTTGACGGTGGCACGAACGCTGGGATGAGACATGCAGTGAAGACTGTTAAAAACAGAACGTCTGAAGTTTACTGGCACAAATGGGCGAGGGCTGACTGTCGTGGTATCGCATATGATTGTGCCTTCGCAGTTGGCAAGAGGCAACTCCCGAAGTTTGAGCGAAGAAGAGGTGCGACACTGCTGCAATTCCGGGTCGTTGTTTTGTGCTCGGGCTAATTCCTTCAAATTAACAGTGTCAGTTCGGTGTAAACCACTTAAAGTAACTCTGGACAAGGCATCGGCGACGGTGTTTTATCTCCCGCGATATATCGTATGTCCGTTGTGAACTGGGAAATGTAGTCCAACTGTCGAATTTCCCTTGGAGAATAACGGTCGGGCTTGGCGTTGAAGGAATAAATAAGTGGCTTGTGGTCTGTTAGGACAGCAAAACGCCTGCCTTCCAACACGTGACGAAAGTGTTTAATGGCGAGAAAGATAGCCAGCAACTCGCGACCGAAGGTACTATAGCGCGTTTGAGCTTGCTGAAGCTTGCGGGAGAAAAATGATAACGGCTGGACTTGACCATTCACGATCTGCTGCAGAACAGCGCCGACAGCTGACTGGGATGCATCGGTCTGTAAAATGAGATCCGAACCTTCGTCTACACGCATGTGTGCCAGGGTTGTCACTTGTGATAACGCGTCTTTGGCTGCGAGAAATGCAGCCTTAGCCGGAGACGGTAAGATAAAATGCTTGGGATTATCCTTTAACAAATCTGTAAGGGGTTTCAACAACTCCGAACAGTGCGGGATAAAACGGCAGTAGTAATTTACAATGCCTAGAAACCGGCGCAGGCTTCTCTGGGATTGTGGTGGCGGATAATCTTTGAGAGCAGCGATTTTCTCTGGTAAGGGTTCAATACCGTCACGAGTGATTCGGTGGCCCAAAAAATCTATGGAGTCTACTCCAAAGACACACTTCATCGGATTTAGGGTTACGCCATACTGATCAAAACGTTCGAAAACTGCACGGGGATCTGGTGGTAAGCACGAACCAAATCAAGCTTCGAGAAAATGGCCATATCCTGCAGACCGATGGGGAAATCGTGAAAGTGAGGAATTAATAATAATAATAATAATAATAATAATAATAATAATAATAATAATAATGGTATATTTCTCAACGCATCTGTGAGAAACACGCTCAGATGAGCGTGATCAATGTAGCTGAAAACTATCCGCAGGGAGCGAATGCTCACTTAGGTAGACCGTTAATATGTGAGGTTGTAACATAGTCATAATGGCAATGGACGGAATTTTATAGAAGGCCTAAAATATGCCCATTTTGTTGTAGGAAACGATTTTGATTTAATGTGTTAAAAATGTATTTTGCGGACGTTAGGGAATCGCGATATTTCATAAACGAAATACTGTAATACAGTTCGTTGTCGTGTGATTGACGCCATTTGAGTTTTTGACTGAGTAAGTTGTGTGCATGACTTACTGGGCCTCCGGCTCATGCTTGTCGGTTTGTTACCATTCCAGATTTCCGCTTGGCCCTCGTCCTTCAGTGAAACGCTGTTCCTCAGTGCCTCCACTCCGCTGCACGTTACAATTGGCGTCGCGGGCAGGATGGTGGAATGGTGGCTGCGGCACATTGCACACCAGTCGCACCATCCCGAGCAACTATCTCAGTGCAACAAGCAAAAGTGATCGTCCGATCGATGATTACGGAGCACTGAGGACAGTGCTCTTCTCTAAGGAGAGGGCAATGTAATAGAGTTCGTTGTCGTGTGATTGACGCCATTTGACATTTTTGACTGAGT
>LOND01003391.1:0-17057 GCA_014220965.1 Paragonimus kellicotti | reverse complement strand
ATGATGATGATGATGATGATGATGATGAACCTGACTAGATAACAGTATGAATCGAGTCGCCATCAAATGCAAGAGTCACGGGAAATATTCTACTAGAAGAATTTTGAGGGAAAACGTAAAAAAAACAAAACAAAATGAGAATAAATGGGATCAGCGTTGTGGAAGCAAACGAGTCATCGACTGCAACACGTTGTCATCTCGGATAACGCTCTAAACTGGCTCACTGGTTGGCACGGGGTTATCAAAAGGACGGACAGCAGTTATTCACTTGAATATTTGTGGTTTTCGAATTCTGTGATTATACTCAACTGCTAGTGGCCTCGTTAAATCGAAGCCGGTGATGTAAACGTTTCGTTGGCATACGGGGTAGGTGACTGAAACATTGCAGGCTGTGACTTTAACTCATTCAGTCAACCGATCGTGTATCCGGAGACTTCCGAAACATACGTCCAAGAACTGCCGTGAGGTGCATTTGATGTAGATCAAAAAACGGAGACAACAACGATCAAACACTGCAGATCCGTCACTATATGCCTCGCAAACAAGCCACGGGACCAAGCCATGGGGAAAAAGCACTCTACGCCGTCATTCTACACCCACATTTTCCACGACCATCTGAAGTATTTCGGACGCCATAGATGTAGTGATATTTACCTGGAGAGGTTCCCACATTGCAGAGCATTCAGTTGACCACAGCTAACGCGTAAGCTGCTGCAAGCGGAACTGTAGTCAGACAGCCAATCAAAACGGCGACCAGCTGCTACACCGAATTTGTTTTCAAGATGGTGATTAAAACAACTTGTCCGAATGTGTGTCGGATCTAAACAACCGTACTGTTTCAGTCAAGGTCGTGGATCACAACAACTGATGGGCTGATCAAAACGTAACATGCTTGTCACCCAAGATCAATCGTTACTGTAAACATTATTCGTTCACCATAGAAAGGTACTATTTTTCCAATAAAGCGAGATTGCTTAGCGCCGTTCAGACCACTATTGTTCGGATTTTCTTGATACGATAGTTAAGCGTGTGATAGGCTGGAAGAGGTAAAGTGCACCTCTGCTACTGTCGCTGATATTTCAAGGACAAAAGTACAAGCTGTTGAAATGGTGATAGCTAAGTATGTAGAACAGATTGCCTGAGATAAAGAGAGTGTGAGTAATAACGTCCAGTCCTATAGTAGGAACAACCACAGTTCATTAATCAACAAGCCTGGAACTGAAAACAGACTCAGCCATCCTCATTTAAATTGCAAATGAGAACACGTCAACGAACCCGTTTGGGTAAGCTGACGTCTACGCTGCACACTCAGACTTTAGCTACGCCAACATCAAATATTGACAGACAGTCATACTCGTTTGCACAAATCTTTTACCACTTGTTCTTGGTGAAAGAAGTTTACAAACAGAGGTGTACGCCGATGGACAACTAGAGAAATCACTTACTGCGACGTCTTGACGTGGCAAGGGTTCCTGATCAGTAGCCGTTTCATCCGAAAAATCTTCAGCCACAAACCAATCAGTGATAGAGACGTCCGAATGTGTGGCTAACACCTTTGTCACTAGGCTTTTTTCGTCCAGACCTAAGCGACTATTGAGCTCATTGCGCTGAACTGCAAGAAAGGAAAAACATAAGTACATTTAAAACACTGAGTTCTCTTGATCCAGTTCACCAATAACGATAGAAGACATACGTCGCGAGATGTTAACATTTCGTTCAGTCACGAACGTAAAACATTAGAATATATAGGACATGCGGATAGCAACAACAATAGAAACAATCAACGATTGGGTTTACATGAAACAAGGACTGTTATCAGTTCCAGGGCAGACAAACTGCGTGAGTCAACAGTTTATGCATACGCAGGACCGGACGGACTTCAATCCAACGTCACAGGACAACGAAGGATGGTTCTGCGCGAAGCTGGTCGATATTTCGCACCAATTTCCTGACTTCACCTGTGCGTCAGCAATGCTGTCTGACATCTGAACATTATCAAGCTCTGAAACAACTGCGAGAGATGAAAGATGTGATTTTCCTCCAACCAGACAAAGGTTCTGGTACAGTTATCATGAACAAGGCTGATTATGAGTCCAAAATGAAAGGTATCCTAGCGGACATACGAAAATTTCACACAGACAGTACGACTGACAACAACATTTTGATAGAGAAACAGATCTCAAGAAAGCTCCAAATCTTACTACTACATGGGTACATCTCGGAACTGCAATATAGACAGATGAAGCCAACCGGAACCCGCACACCACAGTTAAGAGGTGCTCCAAAAACACACAAATGTGGCGTCCCGTTAAGGCCAATCCTATGCATGGACAACTCACCGTACCACAAGCTTGCCAGATGGCTTGTTGACATTCTCCATCCCATCCGTCAGATTTTACCCCCCACTGTGTAAAAGATTCTTTCGAACTGGTACAAACTTTACAGAACATATCGGTGAGTTCACATAAGATGTATTCTATCGATGTTGACTCCTTATTTACAAATGTTTCCTTTCGAGAAACAGTTGACTGTCAGAATTTACCTACTTGCCTCCCAGTTGATTATCTCAAGGAACCTATACTTTTATGTACAGAAAAGATCCGGGGTCGTCTTATAAACGAGTTGATGGTGTAGCAATGGGTAGTCCATTGGAGCCCAACACTTGCAGATATATTTTTAGGAATGATTGAATTAAAATTATCTGATGCTATAGATGGTGCCAGCCTCTATAAGCGATATGTAGATGATATTTTGATTTTTACCACTAATATTCATTTTGTTTCACTTTTAAACCTTTTTAATTCTGTTCATCCTAATCTTTCGGTTTCTCATGAAGAGGAAACAAACAATAGTTTATCTTTTCTAGACATTTCACTCACTAGACGACAGGATGGCTCACTACAACGCTCAGTGCACCGCAAGGCCACTTGGAGCGGTCAGTATTTGCAATTTTCTTCTTTTGCACCAATTACTTATAAACGAGGTCTGGTGCGAACCCTGTTTCATAGAGCCCGGGAGATCTGCACCGATGACTGCTTGCAAGGAGAGGAGGAGAGATTAAAGAAGGTGCTGCTCGCAAACGGCTATCCTGAGAAGTTCATCGATATTCACAGCCAGAAAAGACTGATCAAGACTGCCGTGAGTACGGTCCCTAAGAAGCAGGTCTTTTTGAACCTACCTTTCAAAGGCGATCATATCACAACTGACGTAAGTCAAAAATTACAGTCTGCTCTAACTCGTACATACCCTGCGGCTGAATTGCGGTTGCTACTCACAACTAGGAGTGTCGCTCAGCTTATTCATAATCGTGACCTACCGAAATGTTCTGTCTCACATGTAATCTATCAGTTCACTTGCAGTTGCGGTGACGTCTATATCGGCAGAACAGATCGGTGCCTACGACAAAGAATGGCTGAACATATGCCTAAGTGGTTGGTGCGCGCCATGACGCAACAGGCAATGGCAACAGAGCGAGTGAGACGAAATCCGACCTCATCCATTGCAAAGCACATCATGGAAACAGGTCACGTTGTTGACCCCGCCAACTCGTTTCAAGTATTGTTGCGTAATCGGAATCCGAAGTTGCTTGCCTTCTCCGAGGCAATGTTAATCAATACTCGCCGTCCGGTCCTGTGTGTGCATAAACTGTTGACTCACGCAGTTTGTCTGCCCTGGAACTGATAACAGTCCTTGTTTCATGTAAACCCAATCGTTGATTGTTTCTATTGTTGTTGCTATCCACATGTCCTATATATTCTAATGTTTTACGTTCGTGACTGAACAGAGTAAACGAAATGTTAACAAATATATTTAAAAAACGATTCCGGAGCAGTCCAACCTGGGGAAGAACACAGAGGGGTTTCGAAGCAGATGCAACAGTGTGCAATCCACTGAAAAACGTTAATGGAAAGCTAATGGAATGAAAAAATGGGCATCAAGAATCAGCAACATCGACACCAATATAACGAAAGTTGTCGCTGAGGTCTGAATGCCATACAACCATGATGAAAGAAACCAAACCCTACACAGAAAGAGAGATGACAAAAGAAGGTGAGGGGGAGGGACCTAACTGTTAACTGTTAGGAATATTCACGTCTGTGTTCAAACATTCAACATGAAGGTGCCTACACCTTGCAAACAAACAACCGAGCTGTAAGTGAAAGTAAGGCGTCATCAGCAAGACAGCTTCCTTACGGCTTTCACTGCCCCGCATCATTAAGTGCACTCACTTCACAGACAACTCGGCCAAACAACGACAACATTCACGCCACTGAGCTCGATTAGCCGCCATCTCACCTAACGTCTCAAGCCACCGACTCTGTGAGTCGCGAGGGCCCCAGCCCGGGAGACGAACCCGACCTACAGTGACCAACCCCTTCGTGAACGATTTCATTTGTCTACGCCAGGTCATCATCTGTCCACCTTGCGCCAGTCGGCCGCAGCGTCGGCAAAGTGTTCGGTGTGGCAAACGACTAGCTGGCATCCTTAGTACATGACCTAACCATCTAAGTCTGTGCAAATGTAGCGACTGAACAAAAGAACTCGTTTGACAATCACTACCAAATACCCGCTTCCTAACCTCCTCGTTGCTTACTCGCTGGTGCCACCCGATACGAGCGATCGAACGCAGACATCGGTGGTCAAATACCTGAAGACGGTTCACGTCCTCTACCTGAGCGGCCACGTTTCGCTGCCGTAAAGTAATACAGCCCTCACTGTTGTCTGATATACGCGACCCTTAAGCTTCAGAGAAATACCTCTCTGTCGCCATAGGTGTCTCAGATTAGCGAACACCGCCTAGTCTTAGATGCACTTCTATTTCATTCCCTACACCTCCGCCGCCGTCGCTGATGCAGCTTCCCAGGTATACAAACCGGTCAACAATCTCCATGACTTCATTATCTAACATTAAATCTACGTAATCACAGCAATCTTGCAGAAACACTCTGAGGAACATTGAGACTACAAAGCGCATTCCGAAGTACTTAGCAGAACGCGAAATAGCGTTTAGCGTTGTTTGTGCCGCTTGAAAGTTGTCAAACAGCAACACCTTGTCGTCAGCATAATCAAGATCAGTCAGTCTTTCACCAGGTAGGAGGTCCACGCCGGCATCTTGTGAGTGTCGGAGACAGTCCTCCATTATTTCGTCTATGACGAAATTGAACAAAAATGGTGAAAGGGGACAGCCTTGACGTACGCCGCTCCTGGTGCTGAAACTGTCAGACAGTTCACCGTAACCCTGGAAGTGAGCTGGATTATGTTCACATACTTGTTCAGTGCACCGCTGCGTTTAAATGACTCTGAAAGTGTAGATCGACCGAATGATTCGAGCACACCATTGTAGTCAAGGAATACGGCAATTGTTGACAGGCGGCACACGGGACGCTGTGCCAGAAACTGGCGAAGAGTAAAAATGTGATCTATACATCCCACCCAGGGCGAAACCCTGGTCGTTCTCTAATGTACGCCTCCTGAGTTACAGTCGGTAGATGGAGTATATTGGGTGCCAGAATTCTGGTAATTGTTGGTTAGTCCGTTAGGCCCAACACTAGCGGACATCTTAAGAATGATTGAGCGGCAAGTCCCGGATTATATAGCCGAATCGTTATTGTACAAACGATACGTTGATGATATTTTAATTTTTACTGATGTTACTCATTTTGACTTGTTTTTCAACTTTCTTAATAATATTCATCCCAACCTATCTTTATCTCACGAAGTTGAAACGAACAATAGTTTACCTTTTTTGGATGTACTCATTACTAGACGTGCGGATGGCACGTTACAGCGCTCAGTTCACCGCAAAGCGACATGGGGTGGTCAATATCTTCAGTTTTCCAGCTTTACTCCTATTGCATACAAACGGGGTTTGGTTAAGACACTGTTTCATAGAGCCAGGCGTATTTGCACCCCGGATACTCTGCAGACAGAACAGGAGTTGCTGAGACAAACTTTACTAGCAAATGGATACCCCGACAAATTCATTGAGGCACATAATACGGTGAAGAAGAGCATTGAGCCCATACTGACGGCTCAAAAGAAGGATGTTTTCCTATTCTTGCCATTCAAAGGTGACCATCTAGCCAACGACATAAATTAAAGTCTGCTCTGGCTCGAACGTATGCGGCTGCGCTTATTTCAAACCACCAGAGGACCAGTTCTCCGCAATCGCGAAAGTAGTTTGTCAAACTGTTCTGTCTCCCATGTTGTGTACCAGTTCACTTGCAGTTGCGGTGACGTTTACATAGGCAGAACAGATCGACAACTATCACAACGAGTCGCCGAACACATCCCGAAGTGGTTGAAACAACAGATGATGAACCAGCCTCAACTTGGTGCACTGACGGCTCGAAATCCAACGTCATCGATTGCTAAACACATCATGACAACAGGTCACCAAGTTGACCCATTAAACTCATTCAAAATATTGTTGCGCAATCGAAACCCGAAGTTATTAGCTTTCTGCGAAGCGATGCTCATTCGAACTTACCAGCCGACGTTATGTGCACAAAAGTGGTTGAGGCAACCTATCGGGTTGCCATGGTCGTGATTACATAATAATTGGTGTGCTTGTAGGTGTGTCTAGTCCCTGTTTGTCCTTATCTATATGATGTATATAACTGGCATGTTTTACGTTTGCGACTGATGAGAGTAAATGAAATGTTAACATATCGCAATATATGTCTTCTTTCTGCTCTGATGAAGTGGTTAAAGGGAACTCAGTGTTCCAAACTGCCCGTCATACAACCATACAATCACGAGGAGAATGCACTTTAACACTTGTTTGAAATGTCGTAATGATTCCCCGATAATCGGAGCACAGTATCATGTGTAGGCAAATGGCGCACACTCACCCGTGCGGTTGGGGGCAGCTCGATATACACTTACTACCTGTTTCAATTTTCCTTCTTCGTTACGAGGATCAGAGGTAGCCCCAACCACACTGCACACGACTCCGAAAAACGATAAGGCGTGTTGCATATATATGCAAGTGTATCTATGTACGAAAATATCAAACTCCGTGCATGTTTGATCAAATCGCCACATACTTGTATACCAACGTCTTGCGGACCAGTCTTGCGAGCCAATATTCGATAATGAGATACGTAAGCAGGCTGATAAAAAAACGGATTGTAATAACTGATAGATGTGCAATCGTGAGGAATCTGTATTTTAAATACTACCCATCTAAACGTATTTACTGGCAAACAAGTAAGCATGAAACACACTAAGTTGTACGCAAAGAAACACCAACACTGCGCAAACAACAATTCAGTGGGAATCACCATTCGACGGTTTAGTAATCCCAGGCAAGTGAAGAAGTTCGTGTTCCTTATGAATCATCAGGCTTGTGGTATGACAGCGGAAAATGAGTAATCGGACTCAGACGCAGGAAGGTTGATGTTTTTCATTGAGCCCTACGGAGAAACGATTACCGAAGCGAGGTAGTGGAACTAACAAGGGGAGTGTTTTAAAGGGGTCACCTGAGCCATGCTAGTTGTTTGCAATTGCACGTTGTTCATAACATGGTGAAATTTCCACCCTGCTTGTCTAAACACTGACTCCGAAGGGTTTCTTATATCGGATCTATTTCTCTACGCATCTAGCTCCATATCTTACTATTAGGAATTCGATTTAACATAACCTATTTCAAGTTGAACATCACCCACAATTGATCGCAGCTGTCGCATTCCCATAGACTTTCCAGTCGGCCCCTTTCGAAAGGGGCCGACTGGAAAGTCTATGGGAATGCGACAGCTGCGATCAATTGTGGGTGATGTTCAACTTGAAATTAACCAAATCCCCGACTACTCATCAATAACTTATTTATTACTACCGGTCTCCATCTTTATACAATTGTACAGTAGTAATAGCATGATATCCGCGGCTGTCGTACACCGGTCAATGAGTAGAATGAAGGATACCAATTTTTGAAGGAACACAAACGTAAACACATTCAGAGAAATAAGACAGACCTATGGATAACAAGTCATCGTGATTGCTAAGAAAACTGACGGTCGGCATTAGGGTACATTTTCTTTGCTCCAAGGTAACTTGGACAGCTAACTCAATATAAGTAAAACTAAGAGACTACATGAAGTGGCAAACAGGTCACAAAGACAACACAATCACATCCTCGGATTGTTGATAGAAGATATCCATCGTGTAGGGGAAAACCACCAAATATACAATGGCGGAACTTTATCTGCCATCATGGTAACATATGAATTCCCGGGTATCCTGCTGTGCGGATGGCATGCGAATCTTCTTTAGCAGCTCGCGAAAATAAGTCTCGTGGACTAAACTATTGAACGAAGAGCACTGGTGGACGGATGTCTGGAGTGGCTCCAAAAGGCGCACAGCTTCGCACTATGCATACTATTTCACAGAAGAAACGACCACGCAATTAATTAGAGACACAAAAATGATCTGCCACGGTTGCAAATAGGCGTAACTAGTCCACAGCTCCCACTTCAATAGGTTGATCCACTAGGAGGGTCGAAGTAAACAATAGTCCCCGTGAAGTAAAAGCTCGAGCCTACGTGGTACTCCTCTGCAGTAATGGTGTGCACGTGCTGTTAGTTGATGGAAAGAAGTGACAAACTCTCGACTGCTCTAAAAAGTCCTTCTTGTAACTGGGCCTACAACGCTTACTGTGAAACTTGTACTTCAAGGCTAGGGCAGTGTTCGCTAATCTGAGACACCTATGGCGACAGAGAGGTATTTCTCTGAAGCTTAAGGGTCGTGTATATCAGACAGCAATGCGAGTTGTATTACTTTACGGCAACGAAACGTGGTCGTTCAGCGTAGAGGACGTGAACCGTCTTCAGGTATTTGACCACCGATGTCTGCGTTCGATCGCTCGTATCGGGTGGCACCAGCGAGTAAGCAACGAGGAGGTTAGGAAGCGGGTATTTGGTAGTGATTGTCAAACGAGTTCTTTTGTTCACTCTTTACATTTGCACAGACGTAGATGGGTAGGTCATGTACTAAGGATACCAGCTAGTCGTGTGCCACATCGAACACTTTGCCGACGTTGCAGCCGACTGGCGCTAGGTGGACAGATGATGACCTGGCGTAGACAAATGAAATCGTTCACGAAGGGGTTGGTCACTGTAGATCGGGTTCGTCTCCCGGGCTGGGGCCCTCGCGACTCACAGAGTCGGTGGCTTGAGACGTTAGGTGAGATGGCGGCTAATCGAGCTCAGTGGCGTGAATGTTGTCGTTGTTTGGCCGAGTTGTCTGTGAAGTGAGAGCCCCGGCAACGTGACCACTACACACAAACGAATGTGGCCAAGCGTTTGGAAGTGATAACTTAGTCGCGTCAAATGTGAGGCCAATGGGGCAGTGGTCAACACAACTGCCTGATGAGAACGCGAAACAGAGTTCACATCCCAGTCGTGGCAAGGATGATAAGCTTTAAAAGCGAAACTCGACTGTAGTGCAATGTTTTCGGAAGCGGTTGGCAGAAAAGTTTACGCAGATGAGGAAGCTGAAGTCAAACGCAAGTGATTATCAAGTTGTATCTACCAAGTATTCTATCTAGCAACAATTATCAATTGACCTTCATCTAAATTAGCAAAGAAATGTCGACGTCTTTCCCCATTACTTTTGCGCGAAGTAGGTTAATACTGAACTCACTCTGCCGTTGAGTACTTTTTACATGTCCAGCCATGAGGAATAATATGCCAATAGTCACGATAAACTGTCAAGATACTCGGATTGTCCCTTTCCCACCAGTATCTTTGTCTACCCTTTTCATTCTAGTTTGGGGGACCGTGGTGATCTCGATTGTGCAAATGAAAGTCGCGACTACGAGATAGCACTTCTGAATACACAGAACTGTGTGGTGACACCTAAGTACTCTTAAGCAAAAAACTAGTGCTGCACTCAGTCCCGAAAATATTGCAGAGGAAATGAGAATAACAAGTGAGGAAAGAAATCCCTAGTGGGCCAATAAAGTAACAAAAACTGCAAAAGCGACGCTGATCCAATTTTCAAACAACCGGTGGCCAGTCGGTGCCGATGCACCAAAACAGCCCTACACATTAAATATTTCATCACTGGCTTTATGGTAAACCGAGCTTACTAACAATGACGATCGCGATGTAGTATTCAGCAAGCAATACGACTTCACTAGATCTTCAACGAGGCAAGGGAAACGAAATTTGGCGGTCTCCTGACATGCACTAAACAACGACACGAATAGTTCCCGTAAAAACAAATTCAGTGTGGACGTGTTGTGTACTGGAATTGAGGTGCAGACTTAGTTAGTTGGTGGCCCAAAGATTCCGAAACAGATCAGCACAGAAGTTACGGTAGGTCTACAGACCACGTTATGAAATCTTGGTGTCAAGCATCTGCGGAAAGGAACGTTAAAAGGATGTACCAGAAAAGTTGCATGAAAAGATGGGAAATTTCGAAAGTCACACAAGTTTTTTACTTCATAAGTCTGGCAAACAGAATCAGTTATGTCAGTCGTATTAATGTTTTTCCCCGTGTGAATATGAGTAAGTCCAAAATTGTTGTGCAAGATGTATGCTCGAATCTAGTCACACAGTAGATCCCCCTAAGGCTTACCGTGTTGTCTGTCAGACTATGAACAAACGGGCTTTAGCTTTTTCTTAAGCGCTAACAAAACACCTTAAAAACCACCCTTGTGTGTCCAGAAGCAGATGGTAATAAACTCACCACAACCTTGGTAATCCATTGTACATAGGCTAATCATTAATTGTGTATTTTATCTTACTACCGTATCCCTTCATTGTTCGAATTTTGATTTCCACACGTTCCTACTATGTCCACATAACCCTAACCAACTGCCTATATTGATTCTTGGTATATTGATTTAAATTTCATATGTTCGGACATGTCACACACCAACTTATGACTGCTTGGTAGGCACTACTATATTATCTGTAAGCACCCATTCCTATACCCATTCGATTATCACTTCGTATACGTAAGTGAAGAGGACGAACGAAATATTTTTCGAGCCTACATCTTACACAACCATTTTGGCCTTATTCAAGCTGTATCACGTTGGCCTGTTCGTAACAAATCACATACACCTGGTTTTTTTCAGTATTCTCGCCCAATTATAACTAGTGCAACTGTGTGGAGGAATTTGGATTCAAACATTGATCTAACTAACCGGTTAGCTAACACAGCTAACCAGCAGAAGAAAGTAACTTGAGAGATGACGCAATCGGTGGGCTGGCTATTCAGCGTTTTGCTCGCATTCCAAGGTCAAATATCTTACAATATCACAAAAAATAGATAGGCATGGTAAGTCATCTACAGCTTTGTACGCGTATAAAAAATTACTAGGAGAATACCTAAAGCAGACGGCAACGGATAGTCATCCTCATTTGAAACAATGGAAGATACAAAATCGACCACGTCTCCAGTGCGTGTTTTCGACGACAGCCTTCCCAGCTCGCGTGCATCCATACTGTACAATCTAGCACCCTGCGCAAGGATACGATCCAAACGTAACTCAGCAAGACTGAGAAAGCCATCGACCTCCGGACACGTAGAAGTGGCTTCATGTGTTACCGCGGAAGTAGTTGGATCCCAAGTGGGTAAATGACGGACAATGGAATGGATGACATCTGCAGCCGCCAAACGTGACACCCAGTTGCGACTGCGTAGGAGCGGCAGCAGCTACAAGAATAAATTTTCAAAATAGTTAGGTCAAGATCACGATCTATAGGAACAAATCGAACGAACCGCGTCAATATCGTGTACTGTCAACAAACATCACGATCGTGAGATGGCGATAAAATCAGAACAACTGAATAATTATCAAGGCAGCGAGGCCCTTACAAGAAGGTCGATATGAAGATCAAATGAGTACAGCAATGCTGACGAAGACATTAAAATTTCGAATTTGCATACACAACTTATCTCTAAGAAGTGCTAAAAGGTTTGTCGGTTAACATCGATTAAATTCAATGATGGTGACTTTTATCAGCAAGAAGGAAGTCATGGGCTCGAACATCGACTACTTCACATGCTGCATACAGACTTGATGTCCTAATGAAATCAAGGCCGGCCAGATGTGTAATCACATTCCATTGGCACAGCAATTAGTGCGTCACAAAACGAAGAATGTAGGTGAAATCGGAATATTACTCGGGTAAATAGGTTCTCCATGTTGGAAGGTAGGACTTGAACCAGCTCTCCCAACTGCTCCGCTGCAGCTGTACGCAATGAAGCATTGGGGCAATTTTCCAGGAGAGAAAACAAACGATCTAACCTGGAAGCGAATAGAAATAAATAAAATGTGTCAAACGGAGAAAAAATTTCAAAATAACTAGATAAGATGACAATCCTGGTCTGCTGATAAGGTGAAACAGACTGTGCTCATTAACAGGACCAGTAACGATGACAACACGGGTCACTTGGGTTAGTTTAGTCATCATAGAGAATACGTTATACTACTGAACACAGAAGAACATAACTTACGTTGTGTTCGTCATAAATCGATCAAAATCACAGTACAAAATGTGGTTAACCATCGACGTAGACCAAACGAAAAATGCGTACAGGGTCCGCAGATACCTTACTCAGCAATCATAAAATTAGTTAGTGGATAAAATTTGAGTGCCGAGATATTCGTTCGCAACTATGGGGTGCATGGATAGATGGTAACATGAGCTACTTAGAAGGAAACACTGTGGAATAAGCGTTTTTCTACACAGCCTCTTTAAGTAAAGTTTTAAGTGAACAAAACAGTGTACACCTCGAATGTAGTTCGGACGGAGTCTCCTTGAATCCGAAAGTGTCGATCATATGATTACTGATTAGTCCAACTTGAGAATATATGATTACTCAATGCAACTCACAAGACATTAGTGCGAGGTATTACAACTATGATAAAAATACTGAGAACAGCGACATTCGAAAACCATCTAACGGACGATGTGGACTGGCGAACGCTATTCTGGTGCGCATAAACCGAACTTATACCTCTTCAGTAACAAAAAGCAACGTTAGGTAACTCCGTTATCAGAATTTATTGCTTGAGATTAGTGCAGCAACACCGGTAGATACAAACAATGACGTCACCATAAAACTGTTTGTAGTTCGCATTAAGGCTGTACAAAAGCCACCTACTTAATGAATGAACGAAATTCACACTGAAAGGTGGAAATAAATTCAAAAAATATGCTGGTCAATGAAGCCAGCACAGAGTAACGGTAATATTTGAATGTCCATTTCGTCTTTGTTTCAAAATGCAGAACCTCACCATACTATTCATGTTATCCTCACGCAACGTAAGCGACAGTCAGAAAGAAGCAATCATCGCAATAACTCGACTGATGAAGATTTAACATACCGGTATTGCACACTCCAGTTTGCCATATACCGTGATATCATAGTTGTTCATTTACTCACTAATGCGCATTGTTTCTTTTATTTATCCCGGCGACTACGTCTCAATTCCGAATAAACAATGGGAAACTGAACTCCTCAATTTTAATGATTGCGCCGAATGTTGAGAACTATTAACCACGGCAAGTAAATTCTCAGTGAACCAAGTCGATCATACATTATTTGCTACCAGAACAGCTTGGCGTCCATCCAAGCGTCAACGATGCCTTAAAACAAAGTATGAACCACAGCAACACCCTCCACAACCTTTAGAGATTGATGAGAAGAACAAACTAAACACATACGACAAAAAAGAAGCACCCCTTGCTTCTGAGTATGTTGCTGAATGCGCAAGGTTTGATGATCCCATTGAAACACTGTAGTACCTTGAGATTAAACCAGAAAATGAGGTTTTTATCCACCAAATCCTAGGTGCTTGTAGACAAGACGGGTACACTCTGAGACCGTTCACCCAAAATCTTAAATCCCTCATAAAAACCACAATTTCGAAGCAATTACAGTTAGCCAAGGTCGTGACAGTATCGTTCCTGGCGTCTGCATCAGTGGCTAGTAGTCAAAATAACGTTTGTTAGAACGTGACGCAACGAGTTTTCAAAGCGCACTTGATTTGACTAAGTCACCGCAAAAGTCTCATTTATAAGCCTCATCATTCCAGGGCTCCACGGTTCATTTCAATTGTCGAGTAACATCTGTCAAGTGTTAAATGATTCCTATTATTCACAACGGCCGGGACGAATAATGCCATGAATCCCACCGCAGTTTACCACAAAAGTGACGAGGAATATCAGGGATCAGGTTCATCAGGAAGGAAACTTAAATGGGACAGAATAAGGTCCAACAGAACAGCCAGAAATTCTATGGATGCCCGCACGCCATTGGCTCTGGCACGCAGTCATCTCGGGCAGCGTCTCCAATCAGCGAATTAAATGCTCACGAGGCCAGCAATTTGACCAAGCTACATCCGCCCACTTTTCTGATATCAACAGTGGGATAACCTCGGTGCCTGACTAATTCCTGATCTTGTCTATAAGTTGGTGGTCCTCGTTAATGATGTTGACCGGCTGTTCATAATGCGAAGTGATGACTCCGCGAATACAACAGACAATCCAAACTAGACGCACAACTCTACATGCTGTTTGCTCAAATTGTTGAGAGGAACAGTTTAAAAAGATTGGTTTATCGGCATTGTCGGTGAGGAGTGCTGTATCATCTGTAAACTCTTCATTCGTTTCAATAATCAATGGCCTGGCCGTTAAATATTTAACATGCACTGCCACTCATACATCAGTCAATGAGTCAAAAACTGAAGGCACGTGTATCGCAGCAGTTCCGAAAGTTGTCTTCTTACCGTTAATAAGAACAGCATTTGGGCTGTAAATCCGTCCCGAAACCTGACGGCCATGACGAAAAACCCGTTAACTAGTCTCCCTGAGAGCACTACTGCTCTAGTCAAATACAATATACAACACCAAAAGCAAAGTGACAAACGCAGGAGGGAGGAAAGTAAAGGTAAAAGAGAAAGATGCACAAAATAATATACCGATGCACACAGAGATCCGTAATAAGAGCGCTACTGATTTCTCTTCTTTGCCATATCAAACAACGTTCACAACCAAAGGTGGTTACCGTTCTTAGGATCCCAGCTAGAAAGCCGGAAACATCCTACCGTAGCAAGTTTCAGTATCAGCGCCTCTGAACCCCAAACCCAACTCACACGATGGCCAAAAACTGTCCTCTCTAGCTCAACCCACCTATCGCGAACAAGGTATAATATCGTGATAACTGTTGAGTTGGTACTCATAAGATCTAGTCAAACCAACGAAGCCTGTGAGACTATATCAATACGCTCGAGGATGAACAGAATTTGTACATGCCGAAAACACGTCAGCGAAATTCGTCAGTGCTACGGAGACACTGGTGGTCGGAAGCGGACACTGTCAACATCTTTCGCACGGGTGGACCATGTTTCACAACAGCACAACAGGACCAGTAGTACACCATATACCAAGTCTTTCACAGTGAGTCAGATCATGCCAGTGACACGGATGACGTAAGTTGACAAACGTCATCTGGATTTCAGTTATACGATTTATGACCTCATCGGACAATCCACCAGCGCCGATACAGCCCCCAAGGTAGATGAGCTGCTCGACTAATTCCGACAGATCACCACCAAAGGTGAGGGCAGGCGCAGTCATGCAATCTTGCAACAGCATCTTGTAATTAGAAGGTTCAGGGGCCATAACAAAGCGACAAAATGAAGCCCCTAATCTGTCCAAAACGTTCTAGACCCCATATGAGCCTTCATAGATTAGAGCAATGACCACTGCATACTCTAGGTCTCGAAGTCGAGTTTTGGAAGCAGTTCCACACTAACGTACACACAGTCTATCACACGCACTCTAGGATCTCGCCAACTGTAAAGTTCAACAGAAAGGAGGAACTGGACAATACCGTCGCACATCACCAGAGATGCCGGTGGTAGGCGATACATAATAGTAAGTTCTAAACCGGCCAGAGATCTGAGAGTGAATTGCTTTCAGGATGTCTACTTGTTGGGAAAAGGCACCTTTTTCCCAAAAATTCGCCATACTTGCCGAGAAAAATGGATTTTCCATTTTTGGAGAATTTGAACGCCCGCCAGAATTCTCGAACGTCCGAGAAGCTACGCTCACCTCTGATTGGTCCGTTGGGTGGCCTAGGCGCAAGGTCACCCGAAACCTATAAATACAGACGTTGTAAATCGGTATTTTGCCTTCTGGCTGGGCAGCAAATAAAGCTCGTTTGAAGGCCGTCTTTTTCCTTACTTGTTGGGGGGATCTAAGTTGCGAGAGTTGGGTTCCGATATTTGTGCTCTGGTTTTCGTGCAATTTGGCAATATCGTTGCGTTCGTTCGTGATAGAGATACTGCTCGTGGTCTTTGTTTGTTCTTGTCTTTCTCTATCAGGGAGGTCGTAACACTACTAACTTCTTGGACACACCCATTCTCGATAAACAATCCCACAGTATGCCTCCATCAACTGAATCAAGGGGCTTTTTGATGTATAAAAAGGCAACAATTGTCGGTCTTCTGTATAACTGACGGGGTTCAAGCATATATCAGTGTGGAGACGTGATCAATATAGCCCGCTTAGGGCGAAACGCAGCTCGTCTTTCGCAGATATGTTGATCGCGCTTTTACCTTACTCTACGAAGCACAACGCATGCAAGCAACTTCGGCACAATGGGATTCGTGCTTATCCACCCGTGATTTGCACACGAAGTGAGTGGGCCCCTTTTGGAAATGGAGATCATGTTGGCTAAACCCTAGTAAGTGTGGACGAATTCACTTACGCGAAGTTTCTGGAGCACATTCATCTGCCCTTTAACCGAGCGGACCTTGATCTAGAAAAAGAGCAGGAAAGAGTTCGTCTGGGCTGAGTGTCTGGGACGCTTCAGGAACTTGATCTCAAGTATTCGAACGATCGTCTATGGAGGGTTAACATACCACCAGGCACAGCAAACTAGCGTGGGTTTCAGAACGGAGGCAATCGGGAAGACAATGAGAATTTCAAAAAAAAGAAGCATTTAGATATATGGGAATTCCGTGACGGGAGCTAACCGTCGATGTTTCAAGAGCTGGGAGAAGTGCACCTGAACCAGGCGTCATCTTGCGT
>LOND01003388.1:21116-32588 GCA_014220965.1 Paragonimus kellicotti | reverse complement strand
GGTCCAGATGGGCAACAACTGCGCGGCCGGCGAACGGAAGCACGCGGTACGCAAAGGAACCATCGGTGCCATAGGTCGTGGTGACATGACTATATGGCGTTGCGATGTGTGCGGCCGTGAATGCGCTGGCCGCCTCGGATTAGTAGGTCACCAGCGTACTCATAGTACACCGTCGGCCAAGAGACAACGAGTACGTTAGGCTCAAATAGGTCATATCAGTCATATCCACTTTTCTCCTGTTCGCACCGACCACCGTTGTTTGGCAACTAATCCGCCCCTTTTCAGAAACCTGGGTGTCTGTGGCCTTCTACCTTTCCTTTTCTTCAGCTTTGTTGGTGTACTGTATGGTGAATGTTTTGTCTGTTTTCTTCCAGTCCAACCTTGAATTTTATTTTTCCTTCTATCCCCTCTAGAGTGCATTGACAAGTACTCGTGTACTGAATCATTTCATGCATTGCATTTCCAATATTTGGAGTCTCTCTCTAATTTCTGAGAGATGGGAGTTTCCGTTTCGTGCTAGCCAATCAACTGGCTAACCAGCATTGGCCGGCTGGACACAAAGACCTCACACACCTACTGGTCTTATTCCTTCGGGTTTACACTGGATACGTGGTGTGTGAGTGGAACCACAAGTGGTGCAGCGCAAGCCACTTGTGGTGATGGTTAAGCGCAGGCGTCCTTTGGCTTCGGTCACTGTGACAGGCTAATCCGTTACTGTCGTCAGTTTGGACGGCACAAAGTGCGAAACTGCCCACGACGCCAACGGTCAGCTGGTAGAGCGCTTGCCGCGTTGAGGCATGGTGTTTCTGTCGCTGGTTCGAATCCAGCCGAAGCCCTGACTTTTCACAATTGGGTCTCATCTAAAATCATAAAATCTGCCAAACTACTTATTAGTAATACAAGTGTGTTTATTCCATTAGTTGGCACGGTTGCTAACGGAGTTACCATAACCTGAGCAGAAGGACATCGGTTCAGTAACTAAAAATACGTTTGAATTCGCCGACTCCATCAGACCGCTGGACATGAAAAACCGGAAGGTATTTTCCCCCGACGTGTGCCATTTGCATATACTGCTGACTGCTTCTGTGGCCGAAGGTTAAGATGTAGGCTTGCCCGAAGACACGATATCAGATAGACAGATATCAGATATCAACGCACACAGAAAATACAGGATGTCGAACTGACGGGAGGGGTACAGTTAAATGGATGGTATTGTTATAGGGTCAATTAGGCCCACGGTTAACAGGCGGTTTGACGTGTACAACTTCGAAAATACGTACCGATGACATAAATGAAGCTGAGATGTCAGAAGACGTCTGTAGACAACAACTATCCAGTAAAAGTTATGGATAGACAAATAGAAGTGACAATACCGAAAGTCAAATATCCACTGGTTGGAGAGAAGTTGGCTAGTGTGATGATGGATTACAAAGGCAAGACGTTGAAAAACGCTACAATACGACAGAACCGCAAGTCTCGTTCAGACCCCACTCGATTCTACAAACGTGCGATTGCTTTTTTTGTTTACACTTTAACCTGATTCTGTGGAGCATAATCAGATGTTGTTCTCAGAGGTTACGTAAGCACCACTCCATGCGGCTGATAAGAGGAGAGGTGAAATCCACTTTTAATGCATTTCTGACAAATCCCATTGAATAAGGGCATCGAGCCTCACCGAAACTGGTTTTCTAACGCACTTACAACTTGCACAGTCATAAAGTCAAGTTTTATAAACTGGTCAACGCGAAAGCCATCGGAATTCCGTTACGCAACCCACAATTGTGCGTCCAGAAGTTTGTTGACCATAGAATCACCGTACCCCACCTGGCAGACTTCGTACATTGGAAGCAAAATGGCATCCTCATTCAAAACGGTTTGGCGTAATTATGTGACATATTGCTTTTAATTTTGCTTCTTTGATAATCATAAGCTATTGAGTAATTGGCTCGATGAGGAACAATGGACAGCTTTCACTTCCTATGAACCAACAGAGTGCATTCGAAGTGTATGCCCGAAGGAGCAGTATATAGACCGCGAGTTGCAAGATGGTGTGGTCAAAGTTAATTTTGCTTTCCGACGTCTTGAAGGTGTCTGGAAGAGTTGTAGAATGAAGGTGGGAATAAACAATACTTCACGGTCTTATCGTGTTAGTTACTACGGCGAACGAACCGAAAAATATGCAGTTTCAGAGTCGCTTTAATATGCACTTTCTAAAAGGCCTCCTGGGCGTATGGCGGTCGAATATGGATCCGGACATCGGGCAGTTTGTCCAGTGGACGAGGAAGGTATCAAACCCATGCTGATATTCAACTAACTTCGTTGGTCAGAACATTAAGGAACAGAACCCGAAGCAGTTGGTATGAAGGCAGCGAGAAGCGGGTAGGGGAAACTCTAACTACGGGAAACTGCGATACCGGAGTATTAATCAAGTAAGTTTTTGTAGGCTTTACGCTGTTGGCACCCCCAATCCGTGGCAGCGTGAGTGTGGGGCATTACTACGCATGCGCTGGTCATCCCGGATTGGTAGGTAATCATGAGGTTTATGGCGAAAATTCAACGAGAAAACAGAGAATGCGCTAGGCTCGTGTTTTTTTTAACTGGATTACATATTCACACATTCATACACACATTCGTATTAATTAACGAACTACCTCATCTGAAAACTCGCACGTTTTCTTATTCGGGGTCACGGTAGCTTATCGCTTTTTCCTTGCCTACATTCTGTTGATGAATTACATCCTAAAGGTGTTGGTTGTTTGTTTTTCATCCAAAATTTAGACAACACCTTCTAACTCAACGTATAGAAAACTTCAGGGAAACTTTCACTGTCTTACTGTCTCGATATCTGTTTGCCATACAACCTTGGAACTTACTAATGGAGTCTATTTTTTGTTTCACACACTGGCCTACCAACCGACTGGACTATGAAGACGCACACTTACATGACTCCTGGTCTTGGGACATCGGGTTTACACCGAAAATGGGGTAGGTAAATGGAATCGCAAGTGATGCATCGCAGGTAACATGGTGATCAATGTGCGCAGGCGTCCTATGGATTCAGTTATTGCAACAGGCCAATTCGGAAACGGATGCTGCCAGCCATGTGAGAACAGAGTGATGAATCTACACTAGCAAACGCACGCTTTTGGTGTGTTAATGAAAAGACGCACCGCACAGGTATTTCCAATATTCATCCGACAGTTCACCAGTAAACTGGCGTTCATTCATATAACGTTCATATAAGTAAGCAATGCAGACAAAATCAGAAACAAAGTTATTCAATCGCGATTGCCCGGCTACAGCGATGTCCGCGTCACTTGTGTAAGCCGGGATGCTAACGTAAAAATGATAAATAAGCTGCAGAACATTCACTCAGTTCGTGAAGAGCATATGAAACCGAAAACTAACTAGAGATAACACGCCGGTGAACCAAATAAAAACCAATTTTTACATCGCGAGTCAGATCAAGTAAGGACAAAACGGAAAACATTTGAAAAGCTCAAGGACAGTAAACATATGAACAACGCCGAAGTCTGACCTTACCTTTTAGCAGCTGACCTTTAGGAACGACGACGAGCCAATGCACGTACGTTTCAGTGAGTGACTTCAAGTGTGCGACAATTATCCATGGCACGTTTTTAGATAATTTTGATGAACAGGAACAACGGCTGAGCGCAATATAACATCTGATAAACGACTACACACAACAAAACTGAGATCAGAAGGTTAGGGTTTTTTGAACCATGCTGTATTGGTGCTTTGTAAACAAATAGTATAGCCTTTCACAGAAACTTAATTTTGAGATAACACCTTTTGACTAACTTCAGAAAGTGATCACACATTAAAGCAAGTTCAAAATTAAATGAGAAGCGGTGCCCGCTTGAACAGTTAACCACGTTTAAAACTGGTTTCTACGACAGACTTCGCGTAAAAATCATACGGTAACCATCACGTGTAAGCAACAGTATGCGTTCGCAATGCCCACACAGTGTGGCACTCTCAGAAAACTGCGTGTACACAATTTTCAGACAGTTACGGAAGTGAATGGATTAATCCGGGAGCTTACCAGTCTTGGTGGATGTACTTGATACTACCAGTGCAGAGGCAAGGATAAAAAAGTGGTCGGGATTTTGTTGCTTCACATCGACATACGCGACAAAAATCTAAAAATAAGGTATGCAACGGTTAAATGATTACAGCTTACAAAAACATTTTGTGTACGTGAGTAATATTAGGTTAACGATTGACACAACGTATTAAATCTAGCAATATCTTAATGAGCACTGATAAATCCCATACACCTACCACTAAGTTTTAAGAAATCTGGAAGGAGCTACACTACAAAATCCGGGTTGATACATCTGTGTAATTAACTCCACCGAGCGACTATCAAGGATACAGGAAGACAAAGGCTTCTGACGATCGTGGGCAATTAGTCTACATCAAACAACTGTTAGAATAATAAAAATAGTAATAACCATCTCGAATTGACAGTCTATCCTGCTGGGATTGAATCATAACTCACATCAACGAATGAATATCACCAAACATTTCGCGCCGCCAGTGAGTAGTCGCAGAATAGAGCGAAGACTACGAAACTTGCTGCTTCAAAGGAGTTCAACACCACGGACATATCCAACTTACAGTGGTGCTTTTAGGATGTTACCCATGTAAAAGTTAGAGGTAGGACAATAATGTAGACTTCGTGAATGACCACTACAAATCCAAATTGGGTACGATAATGTTTTGCAAGCGATTATCTGTTTGTCTTTATATAGACTAAATAAGTCTGTCATATCTGTCTAGTAAACCCTTTCTCAGAAGATAAGATGAGCTTTAGCAATATGGTCGAACGCCTCACCAGTATGAAATAATAAAATCAACAGTCGCATCTGTCGAAATCCCAGAGTTTAACCGGCAGCTGATATCAGAACGAAAGTGTTAACAAAGTTAGTTTAGTACCTTGGGGCGGAGAAAGGAAGGACCGAAATGACAACGATCTTTGGTGTAACAGAGATTAAATTTACCACTTCAGTGATTAGGGCACGCATTACGTGAACTCTTTAAAAGTTAGGGTTACAGCGGCAATGCCTGAGGTGCTAGAGGGAAACTCGCGGGACCATATTTCTGTAATAATGCAAGTTAACTACTTAATACAGTTAACAACAACACCATGAATCAAGAGTCCCGCGTACCTCAAGAAGCGCCGTTTCAGAAAATGGATTAGGGGTACAGCCAACGGATTATAAGTAAGTCGTTTGCAACTAATTGAGTTAGTGACCATATGTCGAGATAGCTTGTACATGATTGTTTTGTCACCATTCTCAAGTTTCTTTATTCTTCACGACTTTCGGTTTCGCTTATTTTTCTTTTCTATGTATGTATAATTTATTAATGTGCCACATCGTAAATTACTCTCAAGATCAATGAAAAACAAGACTACAGTACATCTGAGTGCCGCTCATGACTTCCCTAAAAAATCAGCAGTAATGTTACAAGTTGATCAGACAATCCTGCCGAAGTGCGTGAAACGGTCTTCAGTCTCAAACGGATTGCCTTCAAAAGAGAAAATGAGAGTACAAATGCCCCAATTTTGAAACAACATTTTGTAATTTGAAGATGCGAAATGTATTTTACACAAACCAATCCGATTAGTTACATTGTATACCATGGTCCGTATGCCTTCCCCAAATGGGTTTGGCAAAACAATGTCGTCCGCATACTCTATATCCGTCACCCCAGCAACAGAAGATCAAGACCAGGCTAACTGGATTATTCAAGCACATCTTCCAGAATTTCACCCATGATAAAACCGAACAGGAAGAAGGAAGCGGGATATCCTTGACGAATACCACTAAGTGATGAAAATCCGAGACAGTTGTCCATAAACCTCACCCTGCTTGCAGAGTGAGCATACAGTGATCTCAACAGATTCACGTATTTCCCTGGTACTCCCTTGCGAAGAAGACAGTTCCAGAGAACGTTACGAGCAACCGAATCGAAAGCAGCCCTCATGTCTAAAAAGGCTACGACTGCCTATAAGAGTGCCGATGTTCCAAGATCCGTCGCAAGGTAAAAATGTGATCAACGCACCCTCGACCGGATCGGAATCCTGCCTGTTCTTCACGTATCTGACTTTCCTGGGTTTGGTGAATCAGCGTAAAATAAGGTTAGTGAGTAACCTGGACATGGCAGACGGCAGCCTGATGCTTCTGTATTTTTCACATGGACTCTGGACCTTTTTGAAAAACGGGAATTACTATTTATGAGCGGCAATCACGGAGTTTCTCTTCAGTTTTCCAGATCATCTGCAGTAGTTTTGTCAGTTTTTCACGCATCTGACTTATCCCAAGTGTGGTGAATCAGCGTAAAATAAGGTTAGTGAGTAACCTGGACATGGCAGACGGCAGCCTGATGCTTCTGTATTTTTCACATGGATTCTGGACCTTTTTGAAAAACGGGAATTACTATTTATGAGCGGCAATCACGGAGTTTCTCTTCAGTTTTCCAGATCATCTGCAGTAGTTTTGTCAGTTTTTATATCAACCTTACCCCATCATGCTTGGAAAGAAGAGAGATCTGGTTGAGGAGTCTTGTCACGCTTCACCAACTTTTGCTCCAGTCATTTCTGCTGCCGATGGAGGGCTGGCTGGGACACTGCAACTGACTGCACGGCTCCGACCGTCCACATGATCTGGTTGAGGCCAGCTGAACTGTTCTTCAAAATGTTCAGCCCACCTGTCAAGTCGACGCGATTGATTGGTGATAAGTGAACCATCTTTTCACATATGGTCTCACTTACACCGACTCGACGACCAGTACAACCACGGATCAGGGAAAAAAGCCTTCTACAATTTCCAGATAAAAAGGCCCTTTCCATCTCTTTCGACTGTTCAACCAAGTAGTGCTCACGGTCTTTGCGCAAGCTTTTAGTCAGCTTGCGTTTAAGTTCTCGACGGTCGTCATCATATTCAGAACCAGGTGGGATCGAGCGACGCTTGTTCACAGAGTTCATCGACGTGATAGAAATACAGTCCTGCCACAAACGTCTAGTTTCTCCAGAAAAACCTCTTCATAACAAATTTTCATGGCTGCTGCGATGTATTTCCAGTGCGCGCTAGATTATTTTACCTGACCCCCACTGGACGATTTGTTCGTCAATGTTTGCTGGTATGTGTTCATTGCACTCTCTCGCATTTGCGAGTGTACGACTTTTGAGTGTGACACAAAACGGGCGTGTACAACAGCATGATCCGAGTCCATGGAGTTGCTCCAAAATGTACGACTATTTTTAACGGAGTGGTGCTACTTGTAGCTAATTGCCGTATGATGGAGTTGTGTCCGTGGCTGAGAAGAACAGGATGGTCTCCATGTAACACAGTGTTTCTTCCTGTGTTGAAATGCGGTGCTCGAAATATAGAGACCATGGGATGCACACAGCTGCAGCAGTCTGTCGCCATTGTCAGTGCGTTGTGCCCGGACACCAAACATACCTCCCAGCCGATTCTCTTCTGGAAAAGGACAGCCAAGTTTAACATTAAAGTGGTCGGTTAGTATTATGATGACAAAGTGTTTAGTCTGCTTCTGAACGTCAACGCGGATGTCATAGAACGCGTCTACGATAGCATCCGGTCAGATATCCATCGGAGCATATTCCGATACAATGAATGCGCGACGCTTTCCTGATGTGCGTTGACAGACTTTAACCGAATGACAGGGCACAAGCGACTGTTCACTGGGATCCAATCGAGCAAACATTGCTCTGCTCTGGAACTCAGTGCGATTCCCACTCCAGCTTGATCACGAGATTCAGCTTCGACGTCACCAGAAACCCTGAGAGAGAAGCGCTTGGATCGACAGTTATCTAGAGGTGAGCTCAAGTGAATAACGGTGCTAGAATCGTAGACTCGCGTCTCCAACACGCATCAAGCTCCAGACTTGAGAGAGTACTAGCCAGAGCAGCTTGCTGACCGACTTGTCGGAGAGTGCGGACATTGAAGGCGCCAATGTTTACCAGTTGTCTTGGCTTAGAAAACAAGTATCGTCCAAGGGTAGAAGAAACGCAGAAAACTAGAGGGTCAACATAGAAGGAGAAACTCGTGTCACTGTCGGGAGAACGATAACTCCTGATACTTCCCGGTTGTGTATGCCACAGAAGGAGATCAACTTAAGGGACCCCGAGTCTCTGAATCAAAAATCCGACCTGCGAAGCGATAGGATACAGGGTTTTCTTTAGAAGCTTCATCCGGAGCCAGTGGGTAAACAGCCTAACTCACTTTGCATGTAAGAGGCTTGCCTAACCCGTACGATCTAGATGTCGCGGCCAAGACCGTTCCAGTGGGGAGTCGCGTATCCCCATGTAACACTTCGAGTAAAGACGCTCTTCTTGAAAAGCTAGAAAACTCTCCAAATCCTTAGAGTTCTTCCCGTCTACCTATTATGGGTGACTAACGAACCCAAGATAAATTGGTCATCAACGTTCCATCTGGACTGTGAGTACGGATTTTTGGCGTCTTTATCGATGAAAATACAACGACAGACGTGGACACAACATATCAGCATTCCGACGCGGTGTCGTTCTCGTCAGATCCCCTCCCAACGTGACCTAATTATTACAAACGAGAGTCACTAAACGGACAGAGTGATCATCAAACCGACACCTGGACAGAGTGACCATTCGTTACTGACTTACGATCTCATCTGCTAATAGTTGCTGTCGCGTACTGAGCTACCCAATCGAAAAAAAATCAGAACACAAGCCCGAGCGGCACTAAACAATCAATCTATTGGAAAAACACCTTGTTATAAAGGAACATCAGCATTTACAGTTTCTATTAAGCGACAGGTGTTCTCGCGTGTTGATTAGCTAGTTTGTTGCTGTGGTGTTTTACGACTTTACATCTAGCAACTCGGCTGTTTGAAACAAATACGCATTCAACAGCAGCTGATCGCTGTCGATGTTTGATTAGCGCCAGTTTAACCATATTTCTGTCTGCAGCAACTTGTGTGCGAACAGTGATTGGCTGAACCTTCTCCAACCAAGAAGCCGCTCCAGTCCAAACTAATTACAGTTGCAAGGACTAGCAAGAAAGTATAGAGTTCGGAACTTCACGCAGACTGACTTTAACAGTCTGAGAAGTTTCGGTGCACACTGACTTGGTTGTGAGTCCATGGACCTGATTTACCATGCGGTTTAAAAAACAACTCGAAAGGCAGGTGATCTATACGTACCGCGCAAATTGTGTGCTGTCTCTGTGCTAACCTCTCCCACGTTGCAAAAGTCATCTCCTTCACGACTATTTCCATTTAGTCGCGAAGCGTAAACTTACGGACACTTCAGAGGACCTGAATGCTTTTTGCAATGATTGAAGTGAATATGGGTGAGAAATCAGTGAACACACTAAGTCCATACAAAACAGACTCTACTGAAAGGTCGCACAAACAAGTGTGTTGTTTAAATATATGCACAGACTGAGAAAGAATAAGCTCCCAGCTCCTTGGCTGCGGCTGACCAACAGGGATACTTCTCTCCATCCCCAGGTGGCTGCATAGACATTCAACGAGCATTATTTGGTGGTCAACAACATTACATCATCGAAATAACACCTTGATCTACCTCTATAACACTTTCGGCAGCCACCTCATACTACTGATCCATCCGTGCTAGAAGCTGAAGACCTCTCGTTACAAGGAGACGGGATGTGGAGGCGGCGTGACGGACTGCGCATTGCGATGACTTACTGGCCTGGCATCTCTCGGGAGAAAAGTACAACTTTTGGCATAGTGTCACCCATTTGCTGTCTAGTGGTAGAGGCATTCGGGTCAGAGGCTTTGGTTGGTAACCTTAATCGTTCTGGGCATTCTGGACAGTATCTCAGCCCACACACAACCATGAATATTCACAACAACAATAAATCCATACTGCATCGGCCGTCTCGCAGTATAAACCGGGTCGCCCTATCTGCTGCATACAGCAGGGTGGATAGGCGAAAACATGCTACTGCTGACCCCTCCCCCACTGTCCTATCAAATTTAGCTCTTAAACCCCTCCCGACCGTCATTTCTGGTGATTACTCTGCAGGTCCCACAATAGATATAGCTAATCATAGTAACACTGTGTCGGTAAGTCCCATCTCTTACCATTCAGCCTCAGGACCTCCCTCGTCCCTTGCTTAGACCTAGAACGCGAATTAATATAGGTGCCTTCAACGTTCGCACTCTAAAACAGATAAGTCAACAGGCCGCTCTCACATGAACGTTGGACCCGTTGAATGCTGGTGTGTTCTACATTTCGGAGACTAGAATCCGAGACAGTGGTCACCATATGGAACTAACACCACCCGCAGATACTAGCTATACATTTTAAGTGATTCCACGGCCGTCCATACCAGTCAGGTTGGAGTAGGTATAGTCCTCAGCACGACGGCCGCAGCCGCATTAGTAGATTGGATTCCTGTTAACAGTAGACTTTGTGCCGTCCGCTTGGCAGGTTCTGTTGAAAGTCAGCTCTAGACGCAAAACCATCAGAAATCTTTTCATCTGTGTCTGCTTATGCTCCAACTGACTGTAGTGACATCGGCGTCAAGGACGCATTTTACTCGGATCTGGCCACTCTCCTTCGATCGACACGTGGCTCTGATATAGTCGTTCTGGCCGGAGATATGAACGCCCAGGTCGGCGCCTTGGTGAGGCCGAGTCTCGTTTAGGTGACATATTTGGAACAGCACCACACTGCACGGATAACGGAGAACGGCTGACTCAACTGTGCACCGAGCACAGGCCATTTTTATCCACCACTAGTTTTAAAAATCGTGGCGCCCCTTCTCCGAATCAGGCCTGGTCTCAGACAGACGACATAGCTGTTAGTTGTAGGTGGCGTGAGTTCCAATCAAGACTGTCATTCTTATTGGCAGTGCATACTTGGATTCAGATCATGCGTTGGTACGTTGCTGTTTTGTTCTTACTTTTGCTGGACAACGACCCACACCGGTAACAACGCCTGATTGTTGAGAAACTGGCTATACCACCGTGAAGCATAAGTACCAAACCAGCTTAGAAACCAAGTTTAACAGTTCTCACCCCCAAGATCTTACAGGTCATTAATGAAGCAGGTACTGTAGCATGCGGCACGGTGGTTTGTGGAGTTAAACAAACATTGGATCTCAGAGAAATCCCTGGAGTTGTTAGAAGCCAGACGGAACATTCCTCCTGGCAGTTCATATAACAAGTTTAGGAGAGATATCCGTAGGAAACTGAAACGTAGCCTAAATCACTGATCGTGAGGCTTGGTTAGTGGAAAAAGTTGAGGAAATGGAAACCGCTTTCGCTTCAGGGAACATCGGCAAACTCTTCAAGCTTATCCGTGCTACTGATCCCAGGCGACCGTCTGTCAGTGAAGCTATCAGCGAGGCAGATGGCACACATCCATAATAAGTCCAGAAGGTTAGAGCTTGGGGGCGGAACCCTTTGAGG